>AZIM01001263.1:293983-309614 GCA_000516915.1 Ophiophagus hannah | reverse complement strand
TTGCCAAATGAGAATTTTTTATTTTAAAAAATAAAATAAAAGCAGGGAGAAAATTGAATAATGGAATTACTAGGTAACTGATTTAACTGCTATGGTGGTAGGCATTTGGAGAGAGTTTTGAAAGGTTGAAAATAAGCATTGAAGGATTATGAATTTATGTGAAATATATGCATTGAAATATATGATTGATATTATTAATTTTGCCTATACTAAAATGTATGATATATTGATGCTACACTATTTGTATTGTTGTGCATATGCAGATTGAAATAATATTTTTTTTTGAAAAAAAGAGTTTAAAAAAATACATATATTCAAGAAAGATTTCTTTTACTGCATTAATTGTTCGTGTTTCAAAATAATTAAATGGATCATTCTCCTCTACTAAAGATGAAGCCTTTCTACAAATCCAGGAGAGTCCATGCCAAGGGTATCAAATTCAAGGCCTGCATGTGGCCTTCCTGAGCTCTGTTTTCTCTGGTATTGCAGGATGCTGTCACAGTCAAAGCCTGGGAGGGGTGCCCCTGACACAAGTGATATCAAGCTGGCTATGTCCACCCTGGCCACACCCACCTGGCCCCCAAGGTCAAACACAACCCAGATGCAGCCCTCAATGAAATCAAGTTTGACACCCCTGGTCTATGCAATCCTTTTAACACTTCATTACCCTTCAGATTCTATTTCCTCATCTACATGAAGTGTCTTTCTTATTCTTAAAGTAGTATTGGTCTCAACCACCATCCAATTGTCCAATAGTTAAGATATCAATCCATTAACAAGCAATGAATTATTCTCTTTTCAAAATTTACAGTTAATTCAAACAATTCATATTTGGCAGTTGTTAAAAATGGATTTTATTCTTTATAGATCAACTATGGCGAATAAAAATAATATATAAATGGATAGATATCATAGGCTGCTCTTTGTGTGGCATAAAATGTAGGATTCACAAACAGGACATTAAAATTATTTTGCAGGACAGCAAATTAAACAATTAATTTGATAGTTAAATTGGTGGTATTTGTATTTGATGCACAATATATATGATACATAAGAGATATTAAAAAATACCAGGGATTGAAGCTGGATGATCTCACTAGAAACATTGAGATGTGTGTTGGTGAGTCTTTTTAGTTCTAGAATTTCATCTTTATTTCTTTGGATCTATAATTAGAAAGAAAAGGAATAGACAATTCTCAAATGCTTAAAAATTGCAGCAAACATAATTCTCAGTGAATGAAGAGAACTCTGTCATATGATGATTCATATGATTGTATATGAATCATCACATATGTGTCAACATATTTAAATCTGGCTTTCTGAACCCCCTTTGAGCATTATTGAAGAATTGTATTTAAATAGTAATAACGTTATTAATAATGTCATGAAGAACAGATCCAAATCATTACCTGACTGAAAACATCAGCAAGGTCTTCTTCATTAAGTTTTATTCTGCCCTGTGATCCAGTTCTGAACTCAATATTATTGGCAGAACCAGTGTGGAAGATTAAATTGCCTCCTTCGGATGACATACGAGGCCTGATATGTCAAAGAGAAGAACATATTGTAAAAAAATTTAATGAAGCTACATAATTTGTTCTATTCCTATGACAACTTTTTTCTGTATCTATATAAATTCAAGCAAAATGTCAAGAATGGTACTCACTGTGCCTGATTAATGTTCCTTTTGGGTCTATTTTTTTCATCAGAATCAGATCCATAGTTTTCTCTAAAAATTATCAATAATGTCACCAGGGTCCAAGGAAGAAAGCTTAAACACTTCATCCCTCACTTCCAGCCTTCCTGGACTTGTGCAGACAGGTGAAGTGAAATCTATATTATCTTCAAGGATTAACTCTATGTCATGTGTACTTTGCTCTTGAAAATGTCTTTGCATATTCATAGAGGTGCTTATTCAGCACTCTTTCGTTCTTCTCTTTGATTAGGGATGCAAGAGGTGATTTATTGCTATATAGTTGTCTAGAAATTTCTAGATCATATTTGCAATTAACCTTTAAAAGTAAATCAACAGTTTTACAGGACTTCTTTTGGAATATTGGTTCTTATTTTCTAATGGTGTGATGTACATGCACATCATTATATTGTCTCTTGAGAATTACAGCTTAGTTTTATCTAATTTGTACCTACCTCATGTTTATGCTATTCACTGGAAATTCATTTAGGTTCATCACCATGAGGAAAAATTCCTGATTAAAAAGAGGAGGTTTTATATGTGAATATAATGGGACAATAATCATAATACTTATAAGAAAACAAAATGATAGACAGAATATTTACAATTTATTAATCATTTTAAATCAATATCTATGAAAGATTGTCTTTAGCAAACGCAGCTCAAAAGGAGGCAGATATTTGAATAAAACTGAGGTATTATTAGATTTCAAATTAACCCTTTGAGGTAGTTTAGACAAGCACATCCAGGTACTCACTCTATCTTTATTGACAGGTTACATTAATGGAATTTTACAGGATTGAAAGTATTTCTCCTGTTCTTTTGCTCTGTGGAAAACCAGGAAAGAAAATGTTTCTCACATCCTCTCTCTTTCTGTGGGCTGATATATCTTTTGCATGGTTTTCCTCATGTAGCTCTCCGTCATGTCTCCCAAATACATTTTCACATACCATTACAATTCAACAACTGTAAAAATATTGTAAGAGACAGCAAAAGTGTTTCCTGATCACCTCTAAAACTGATGACAGGAAGCATTTACCCTTATTCTGATTTAGCTTTGTAACATTTATCTCTAATCAGACCCAGTGGTTATAATGTATCATGAAGTCATAATACCCAATATGTATTTCCTAACTAAATCATTTATCATGAAACAAAATCCTGAGGGCTTAAATGGAAAAATAAATTATATCATAGAAACAGGGTAGAGGGACTGCAAGTGGCTTTGGAAGAGCACAAATATGAGTTGAAACAGATAGAGGCTTCCCTTCTTACTTCTGCCAAAATGTTTGGTTTGCAAACACTAGTACAACTCTAAATTTGCAGGGAGAAAGAGCCAAGACCAAAGGAGGGAAGCTACCACATTTAGGGAAGCCTAATTATATGATAGACAATGAGATGTTAGTAGGAAGAAAATTGAAACAGAAAGGGATCTTTGGAGTGGAAAACTGTGTGTCCATATGCATGTAGATCAAACACATCTAAGAATGTTTTCCAAGTTTTTTTAAAAGAACCTCTACTGTTAAACTTTTCAGTTTTTAATCATTCTCATTCCTTTTAACCTTTGCAGAAGCAAATTATTATAGTATGCCAATGGATAAAGGTGATTTAACAATAGATTGTGCTCCATTAAACTTTAGCCTTTTTTCACAATTTCAGAAACAATTTCTGACATCTTTAGAAGATGGCCTAGGCACAAGTAAGAGAGGCTTGATGGCCGTGTTAACATTGGCAAAGTGTCAGAAGAAGAGTGAGGGTTAGTCTGCACCAATGTTTCTCAACCCTGACCACTTGAAAATGGATGGGCTGCTAATTGAGGAATTCTAGAGGAGAATTCCACACATTTTCATGTTGCCAGGATTGAGAAACACCCTTAATCAATAACATTGCAACTTAAAAATATGGAATTGAATAAAAAAATAAACATATCCACATTGCACATATTGTCATTAAATAATGGTTTTGTGGTACAATAAAACAAGAACATATTACAGGTCAGGTCATTGATATCTGGTTTTGTACAGTGGAACTGTCAGCAATTTTCCAGTCTTCATTTATACCAGCAATTTCTTCAATCTTATCTAGACATACCCAAGATAAAGCATGAGATATTCTGTGTGGAAATCAGATGTTATATTATCTAACTACTGCCCTTCCACTAATTTCACAATAGTTTGTAGTTTATATTAACAAGATTTTTAATGGTACTAATACATGTATTGTATTGTATAATACAATAATGTATTATAGCTTAGTGATGAAATATCTCTAAAAAATTAAATTGATGGCGCTTCCAACTAAAAGGTACATGGGACATTATTTTTAATCTAATATATTTATAAGTTAAACAAATAATCTGATGAAATAGAATAGTGAAATGTTCATATTGTGAACATGTTTTCTAGGAAAGATGTGAAATATAACACAACAGATATAGAGATTGAGAAAGCTGAAGTAGACTATTAGACAAGGTTAAGCTTGGTTTCAAATCTGCTCATTGGAATGCAGGTTCTAGGTTAGCATATCTCATTGTTGTGTAGGTGTGTAAGGAAATAGGAAGAAGACATAGATAGAACATGTAAATAAGAACTGAGTCAGAGTATATACTAGGGAGAGGATCCTTTGAATCCAAAGTTGATAGCTTGTTTGTTTTAATCTGGTTTGTCTGTAACTTTTAAAAGTTCAGCTAAGCTTCTATCTGAGAAAGCAAACATCATCTTTCTACCCCACCACTTTTCCCCACTAACAAAACAAATCAGTTTTTGTATATAGTTCTACAAGATTTGCAACTTTTTATTTATAACAATATTTTAAGAATTTGAGCAACTAAAATAAAAAGGAACATACTATTTGATTTTCTTAGTAATATCTTGAATCTCAATATTCTATGAGATGCATAGATTAAAAAGGCTAAGCCTATAAAAATTAAAAGACAGCAGATGTATAAGCAATAAAACTTCATCAGGACCATTTTCTTTTGTATTCTTCCTCATTCTAGGTTATAAAAATAGTTTTTGAAAATATTTTAAAATGTTCATCATACTGGTGATATGTTAAATGATATCATACTGAAGATATACTTTTAAAAGTATTAACATTATTGTGCCTTATCAGCTATTTTGATATTCTGTTGAGTACTATGTCTAAATTAGAGTTCAAAATGAAACACAGAGAGAAAATGAGTTAACACAAAGACAGCCTGGATTCATGGGTCTGGATTTTTCTCTGAGACTTCACCACATGAATTTTCCAAATTCCTCACAGTTTCTGGAGGACGTTGAGCCACAATACTGTAATTTATTAAGGCTTTTTTATTCTTATAGGAGTATAGTTAAGACAAATGAATTTTCAGATTACTCAATAAATTCCTAGTATCTTTAACATAGCATCAATTTAATCTGAATTAAATCTATTTTAAAACACATAATTATAGGAATCTTTTTTTAGTATGCAAATAGAAGCTTGTGACAATTTTCAAGCATATTTACTAAATACCTCTGTATACTGTATTTACCTTCAGCAGTAATATGTTCAATATCGATAGTTATAGTTGGATTTATTCAAGAATATGGGCTAAAAATGGTGATACGGTAAACCTGGGGCATTCTGTGTCTTTGAAATATTACAGATAAAATCAATTTTCAAATCACAGCCTTCTCTTCAGGCAAGAGAACATATTCCTCCCATTTCTTCACCAGAGTATTTCCCAATTGAGGGTATATGTGTATAATCAGATCTTCAGAGGGATGGTAAATTATTACTTCCCAAGGATAGAAGCTATCACATTGACAAGACTTTAATTATATACACTTCTATAACTCTATAGCAGATGTTTTGAAGAGCAAGTATGTTTTCAAGCATGCACACTGTATGCTGACAGCCCTATCAACAGAATTCCAGGTGTTATTATAGCATTTGATGTCCTATAAACCTTAAAAAATTTTCCTTGTCTGAAAAGCAATTACATTATGACTATTCAGAAACCAGACCTCTTGAATACTCATATAGTACCAAATAAGGGTTATAAGAATACAGAAAGCCAGATTCGATTTGGTAACGGTGTACCTAAGCAAATGGTTATTTCCTATTATCTAATCATGCTTTATAAATATCAATTTTTAAATCTCGATCATAAGATGTTCTGTTTTTTCTCTAACAACTATGGCAATTTAGATTTTTTTTTATTACTGAAAGATTGTTTTTGTAGTTGTCATTATTCTGAGTTCCATAAGAGGCACATATATTAGTAATAATGAAACACTGGATCTACCAGTAAATCTGTGTTTAGGCCAGAAGGTATTTGTGCTTTACTTTAAACATAAATACTGAGATTGAAAAGCCTGCTTTTTATTATAATTGCAGATGCTATTAATTGAACTTAGGGAATTTGATATGCAGAGACTTTATGATACATAGATTTACTCCACAAAAAGTAAGTTGAGTTGCGTCTTTATCAATCACTCTTTTCTCTGAAGAAACCTGAAAATTGCAGTTTGGATTCAACATAAAGTAGAGGTTTCTAACAAGAAATTATCATGAAACTACAATTCTAGAATTTCATTGGGAGAAACAGTGATAAAGCAATATTAAAAATAAAAAAGCTGTTTTCAAGGCATTAAAAGCAATTTAATATTTGCTCTAAAATTTTTATTTAAAAACATTCCACCACTGAGCTGGGTTTAAGATTTAAAATGACTTATATACATTTCTATTTTTTCAAAACTCAGGATCCAGTATTTATAAATTAAAATACTAACATAGGACTTTCAGTAAGACCCTCAATTTTCACAAATGGTAAAACAGATACACATTTGACAATTATTTATTTTATAAACAAAGATGAGCATCCACACAAATATACCATAATAATCAGATTCAATCCTCTTTGAAGAAAGAAATCTATATTCTGATGCAGTATAATGGCCGCAGAAAGTTCACTTGAACAATTGTCACTTATTGATAGGGTCAACAAGAAATGAAATTAATTTAGCAACCACAAACACACTGAGGCTGTTTCCAAGTAGGCGGTAACACTGTTTTATGGCAATATTTTCAGGAAAATCTAAAACAAAAAAAAATTTTTAAAGAAAAAAGTTATTTTTTTCAGCAATATGAAAATATCTTAATTCCAAAGGCAATTAATGGTTATTGCTATTATTTTGACACTGAAATCCTACAAAGGCTTAGTCATAAATAGATAGTTAACTTCAACAACTTATATTGTAAGGTGTGAGTACAGAACTGCAGTCTTCTTTGACTGGAGAGCATGATCACTGAACTCAACATAAATTGCCTCTGAGTGAACATATGTCATCTCAGCAGAAAGCAGCAAAACCGTGGCTTGGAAACTAAGAAGAGCTAATCTGCTTACTATTTTGAGGGGAGACCACCAGGATTATAGACTAGACTGGGAAACCAACCAACTAATCCAAATACATATTACAGAAGAAAGCAAAGATAAACCACTGTACTGTTGCCAAGAAAACTGCATTGTTGTTTTTATATAGGCATTGAGCTTCAGTTGGGAATATCTTGAGCTTTTCAGAAAGATACAGAACTGCACTGCAAACATTCTATTTTCTTGGTATTCTTTATAATTTACAACATTATCAGAAATATGGAAAAACCCTTCAACTGAAACAACTGCATGGTTTTTTTTAATAATTCCTGGTATTTAACTGCCAATACAAATACTATCCGAACCATGAAATATGGATTACTCTGACCAAGCATGATTATTTTATGATATTTAATCCACTAAACATTCAGCATTATTCTTTGGCATGGTAAAGTGTGGTTCTTTTAAGAAATTTGCTATTTTAGGGAACATCTTGTCTTTCTTGCCTTTTCACTACCATTTAGCAATGATCCCCCCACCCCCCCATTTAAAGTGTTTTTCCTCCTGGTTACATTCATGTCCACTGAACTGTGGAGAAATTGGATTCCAGCATGACCTCAGTACTAAATGGTATGCTCTACAAAATCTGTCGCTTGGAAAAGAGAAAAATCTGTCTCAAGCCTATGTGTCAACATCTCTCTTCATTTCTATTCTGAGCCAGCCATTATCCAATTTAATGCCTTCCTGATGTATCTGACCATTATCTATATAATGCTCTGCTTGCATGCAGCCACGCATATTTTAAGTGCACCAAGTTGAAGAAGGCTAAGCTAGCCTTGGGGAAAAACATTAGCAGTAGAAGCATTTTCTGAATAATCTGATGTCATCTTTCTGAAAGTTAGCCACAGATGCATGGACATCGTAATTGAGCATAACGATGTTATTTCAGCAGCCTTAGGAGACTGATTTTATTAATGAAAGTAAAACAATTGGAAGAGTATATGACTGCCTCTTCTAAGTGCTTCTTTCACATATAAAAACAACCAAAACATAGAGAACATGTGGGCCATTATGTGCATTTTATAATGTACTACAAATCAGAATCTAAAATCTGTGGTCACATTAGAAGAAATGTATTATATTCAAAGTTCATAAGGACAAACAACTTAGAATAAGCTCAAGAAGTCTTTTGCCTGCTGAAGAATTTATAGCATACCATATACAATATACTTCCCTATAAGCCAAGAATTTTTGATTACAAAATACCCCTATATTTGAGTTCAGCTTTACATAGAACAGAACTTGGATTTATTTAAAAAATCACAAGTTTTAAATGATGACATAAAAGTTTGCACTTTCTCACTATCTCTGTATACATTAACAGTAGGTAGGAAATTGCAATGCCTAGAAATTGCCAATGATTGTCATATATTGCAACTTTCAAGTTAAAAATTGTTGGTAGCATGGAAGAAACAAGCAATTCTGTTACTGCAAGAGAATGTGAGGTATGTGAAAAACAAGTTTGTGAATGGAAGCAAAGGAAAATTATTCTCTGCTTGGCTGCAATTTTGCAGGTCTGCTTATTGATAGTAGCCCATTTTTCTTGGAATTCTGGTTGCAATCTCACAGGTAGGCTTATATGCAGATTAACTTATACATGAATATATACAGTAAGCATCTTCATTGAGCTTTGTGTACATTGAGTGTACACATTTCTAAATATTACTTATAGCTGTATTTAAGAAATACCAAACACATACCAAATTCAGGGGGAAATCCATGCAGATTTGCTATTTCTCTCGGAGTAAAATACCTCAGTTGAAGCATTGATAGATTTTTAAGCTTTTCATCTTCAGACAAATCATCAAAGGATTTAAATACGGATTCAAGCTGTAGAAAAGGGTTTGGCAAATTGTTCATGATGTATGACTAAAGAATTGCATTCTTATTTTCATCCACTATTTCACCATCCATCTTCATGATTTACAAGCCTCCATAATTCTAGCAGAACAGAGCTAAAACAGTCTGCCTAGGTCAGGGATATCTGCAGGACCTGATGCTTTTGACAGATGGAAGCAGCTTCAAGCCACAAACACTGCCCATAACATCAAGATGCATGCACACAAGAGACATAGCTTGAGGAACTGTGACCTGGTAATCCTTCGCCCATTTCACTTCTCTGTGGTCTCCTCTGATCTGGTTCCCTATGACTTTAGGGCAGGGGTGTCAAACTCAATTTCATTGAGGGCTTCAGAGTTGTGTTTGACCTCGAGGAGCCAGGTGAGTGGCCAGGGTGGGCATGGACAGCTCAACGTCACTCATCTCGAAGGTGCCTATGGTGGCCCAAGCGCTCTGCCAGTGAAAATGGAGCTTGGGAGGCATGTGTTCTCCGTTTTTGCTGGCAGAGGATTGCAGGAGGTCTTCGCAGCCAAAAATGGAGCTCAGGAGGCCTTTGCTGTTTCCAGGGCAGCCCCGCAGGCCAGATCTCAGCATCCCGTGGGCCGGATCAGCCCTGGGGCCTTGAGTTTGACACTCCTGCTTTAGGATATGACAAAAAGCAAAGACAAATAATCTGAGACCCAGCTGCACAATACAAATAACAACATTTGCATTTTTTTAATGTGGGAAGAATGAAGTAAGCGAATGACTTTCTTCTAATGCTAAGTTACTGATAAATGATACTGGGAAATGTAATCATGTAACATTTGGAGAGGGCAGGTTGTCCACCTCTGATTTGTAGTTCATTCATTGCAGATTTGGTTTTATTGCCATCTTTGTATAACTTATGCCTCTATTTGATTCTATTACTGCTATTTTATTCCTAAAATGCATAGTTGGCTTTTATTTATTAGTGATTCATGCAAGTTAATATGCAAGTGCAGTTTTCTTTATCAGTTTTGTTTTCATAGTCTGATTTTGAAACATTTAAAAAAAAAGAAAACTAACTTTGCAGATAATTTCATATTGAAGCTGCACTATTAACATTAAAAGATATACTTTATATTAATGATATCATAGGAATAATACTTCCAGAAAAGTCCGATGAGTAGTATAGAAAAAAATAAAAATATAATGTTGATATTTCAGAATCACTGCCTATGCAAATCTGAAAAACTGAAGAAGCCTTTGCAAATACATATTTCTTTGTACAGTCAATTTTTATTAACCAATTTTTCCTTCTCACTCAAATTCATTACTAGTTTTACAGGTATTCCTCAGGTTACGATATCAATTGGACTAGAATTGTCATTTCTAAACAATAGATATAAAGCACAACATCACATGACGACATAGCTAACTGACAGCAATTCCAGAAGGCTCAACTGCCATCATTAAGAGAGAGTTGTGTGGATTGTTAAATGAGGACCTCATTTTTCCACTCAAAGGGAAGATACTATGCTCCTGCTGCAATTATGCTTTTTCAAGCCAAATCATTAGCACGGCTTCTTTAATGGGAATTAATATTCTGCTCCAATCTCACTTCAATGTTGCAATCAAGAGCGCACAGATCATGTGATCATGGGGAGAATGTGGCAGCCAGAACCCCGAAGCCAAATCATTAAAAAAAACCTTGTTCAGTGCCATCACAAGTTTGAACAGTTGCCAAATGAGTGTTTATGTTCTGACGACTGTCTACACACATTTTTCAGAAATCTGAATGGTTTTGAAATATTTGAACCACCTATAATTATTCCATAGGATATTAATATATACTTAAATATATTTATAAAAAGAACAAATAACATACCTAAGCTTGAGTCCTAGTTGTCAAGCAACATATATGAGGTTCAATATGATTTTCTTGCTGGTAGCTTTACTTTTTTTTTAATTAATTAAAGCCAAGACTCTGCACCATAAAATTAAACCATGAATAAATATGGTATAACTATGAATATATATCACCATGAAACTAAACCCTTGCAAGACTGAGTGGCTCCGGGTTTGGGGTTTGTTGGATCAGGGAGAATTACCACCTTTAGTCTTGGATGGGGTGGCACTACCCCAAACAAACCCTCTGCATAATCTAGGGGTTTTCCTGGACTCACGACTCCTGTTCAAAGAGCAGGTGGCGGTCGTGGCCAGGAGGGCCTTTGCGCAACTGTGGGTTGTGCACCAGTTATGTCCTTTCCTGGACCAACGGTACCTACTCACAATCACTCATGCCCTGGTCACTTCCAGTCTTGATTGTTGCAATGCACCCTACATGGGGCTGCCCTTGAAGAGCATCTGGAAGCTCCAGTTGGTGCAAAATGCAGCAGCCCGCATGGTTTTGTGCAGACTCTGGTGTACACATGTGTCACCTCTCCTGCAGGAACTGCATTGGTTGCCAATTTGTTTCTGGGTGCAATTCAAAGTGCTGGTTGTCACCTTTAAAGCCCTTCATGGCTTGGGTCTGGGTTATCCGATGGAATCTCTCTTGGCGGTCACATCTACCTGACCCATTAGAGCGAGGAGACAGGGAATGTTGCGGGTCCCACCCCTGAGGGAGATACACCTGGTGGGACCTAGAAGAAGTGCCTTCTCCATGGTGGCTCCCTCTCTCTGGAATATCATTCCCTCGGAGATTAGAATGGCCCCCACTCTAGCATTCTTCCGAAAGGCACTTAAGACCTGGTTTTGCCAGCGGGCCTGGGGAACCCAGAGAGGGATGGAGCCCATCAAACGGCTAGTGTGATCTGCTGTCATTGGAGTGGGGGGTGGGAGTTGGTTTTTTTTTCCTCCAAATTTTGTTCTATTGTACTTTACTAATTTATTTGATTCTTTTTGTTAGTTTTTATAGTTTTTTATTTTTATTTTTTCTTTTAAGTATAGTTTTACATTGTGTAAGCCGCCACGAGTTGCCATGGGCGAAGAGGCGGCAATATAAATTAAATAAATAAATAAATAAATAAATAAATATAAAGGGTTCCACTGTACCTGAATATCCTCTGCCATCTGTAACACAGAACCAGTTCCTTCTACATAGTGTCCATACCTTCAAATCAATTAAGAGTCATACATTACAATTCTTGTGAGATTTGCACCACTGATGAGTAGAGAGGTTGTGTCTGCAAATGGCTTATAAAAGCATCTAGCTGAACACCAATTTAATAAAAGTAGTCCAGGGAATACAAGCTCAATTAGTTTGGTCATAAATAAAATCAAATGCTCTCTCTATATGGCTACTACAGAGGGCTCAAATCCCTTATCAGTATTTTTTTCTGCATCAACATGGTTTAATACTGATGAACTGCAAATGAGATATGTGTGCATTATAGCCATATTGGATTCATTGTTTTCAATTGCATCCATACAAATTACTCAGCATATAAATCTGCCCACAACTTTTCCAATTATACATCCCATGGTTGTGCCTGCTTTGAAAATAATGTGGAAGAAGTTATTTGAACTTTTCAGGACCACAAACGTATTGAACTTTAAAACAGCCAGGCTTTCTTTGAAGGAGTGACTCAAAGGTTATTATGACTCTTCAAGAAGTGGTACATTTTTGTAAGCTGTCAAAGCATGAAAAAAATAAAGACTGCTTTAATGAACAGCAGAATCATGATGTGCTGTTGCAAAGTCAAAACACTTCTTGCAAATCATTTTCCAGATGTACACAGCACTAAAGCATACAATACTGGGCTCAGTAATATTTGAGAAAGAAACACTAAAATAATGGTATCCTTTTTCTGGAGCCACTGTGGGTTTTTTGCATAAACACGTTTATGCAGCAGTTTCTTGCAGACTGTTATTTATTGTTAATTATAGGACAAGAAGAACCTGAGAAACAGTTATCAAGGAAACAGAACCAAACATACCCCCACAAAAAATAAAAGCTGACATGGGAGAGAGAGAGATGAACTGTAGCTAGAGACAAACACTGATTCCAGTAAAGTAAAGACAAAGAAAGCTAGGCAAGTTTAAATTACTGTTCTGTACAGTCATAGGGTGAACAGAAGAGAGAGAAAAAAGGAGTTGGACCTCTAAATAATGCTGCATCTCTCCGCTGTATTGCACACTTTGTGAGGACAGAAACTGCAGGTAAAATGTACTATATATTACAAGATTGACTTGGAACACAGAAGTAATAGTACGTCACAGAAAAAAAGGAACCAAAATCATCCTGTATATTTGCCATAGTAATGAAAAGTTGCTTGATGGTCAACACTGCATATCTGTTTTGCTCAATTATTTATTAGTTGCAATCTCCTGCAAACCATTTCACAAAATTCATTGGTATATCTCCAAGGCTGAACAGCCTTTAAAGCACATACAAATGGATGCCAAAGAAAGCGGCAAGGAGTTGTCTTCAAAGAGGGATTCCTCAACCATGATGCTATCTGATCTTCTCCTGGGCATCTGGAGAATGTAAGTGGACAGAATCCAAGTCTTGTTTCCCATCCTTTCCTGATTCAGTTCCCTACCCTTATTTCATTGTCTGAAACACTATAATGAAATGAAACAACAGATATCTTTGCCAGTAGCTACCCACAGAGCTTTTCTTTTATGAGACATAGACGATTCTTTGGAAAGATCACTAAAAATGACAATCTCCTTTGCGAATCTTCTTCTTCTTGGCATGTCTTTTAAATGATTGGGATAAATGAATTTAGGAGAACTATGCTTTGGCTTATTGACTACATTTTTAAAAAAGACGATGCAAAGAAAACATTTTTATTAAAAACTACCAAATGAATTAACAGGTTCATTCAGAGGATCTTACCCTTTTGTGAAACATGTAGATCTTCTGCAAGTGGGTTTGACAATATCTAAAAGGAGAGCATAACGTAGCAAGGACTTCAATGGTAAAAAGTACTGACTCAGCTCTTCTCTACCATCTTGGAGAAAACTTTTGAGCATCTGTAAAGACAGATTATTGTCCCACTGCTGTTTTCTTTCCAATTCTGACTCTGTTTCAAGTTTATACAGAAACTCCCCCTTCTCTAGGCACTGCTTGCCATTAGCATCATGACAAGAACTGAGATCTTTCATAAGTCCTTGAGAACTAGCTTCTGCCACAGTTGCAGCAACCTTACATGTCTTTGAATTCTCTGTTTCCTGGCTTGGGAAATCAGTCAAAATCTGTTTGAAGAAAAATGTGCAACAAATTCTAAAGTATTATATTCACAAACATTCAAAGGAAATTTCCAATATAATTTAGCAAGGATGACAACATATACAGATCAGGTTCATGCATTGCTCTAAACTATTGTGATTTGTTTGGTTTGGGGTCTATTGCATTTTATGCACCAAGCACTATGGTTGCAAGTCAAAACAGACTGCTTAGAGCAATGTGTGAACTTAGCAAACTGTACTTTATTCAACAAGACAAATGAAATGCATTTCATCATCACATATTAAATCAGTAAGCATGTATAATGTTATTGAGTGAGATCCTTTTCTGAGATTATCAACTATCAAATATTTTTTCATCCAGTGCTTCCCTTTTTGGGCAAGCAGTATATAGAATCTAACAGTGAAGCTGATCATCAGATAAAGGATGCCTAATGTGATATTGGTTGATCACCTGACTTGGAGAATTGTTTACAAATCTTAAACTGCCCTTGTTCCCCTGACAACATGAATACGCCGTGAAATTGTCTTTAGCTTCTCATTTGTATTTCAGGTATTTAATTCAAATAGTGTTCATAGGTGCACATGATGTGATAATTTCATTCAAAATATTTACATATGATATTCACCAAATAGTGCAGATATCTAAAATTTACAGTCTAATAATAAAATCCAGTAATTATAGAGAAACTCCTTGTCTTCAAGTACCCATTTTTCAATGTACTGAATGGGCATTCTTTCAGATAGTCATTCATGTGGTAAAAATTCCAAAATTGAGTTTGTGGATGACTTTGCACAATGTTTCAATATGCTCTTAACAACTAAGTTTAGTTGCTCCATTAAAACAGTTTCAAGTAGTTTTCTGGAAAAAAAATCATTCCAAATGCCTTCTAACAGGAGATTCCTACAGAAAGAACAATCCATGAATTCATGTCAAATTAAATAGCAATTTAATACAATACAAATGAACAGGAAAAAGCAATTGTGAACCTCAAATTTGCATGCTGTTCTCTTTAATCATTTCTTCTGCAGGGATTTCTGAAAATTGCAGTTCTAACATAACTGAAAAGCACCATGCTTGACTATAATCCTTTTTTGATAGGTACCATATTAAAGCAGTCTGCATGATATTATTCGCCTTCAAGATGCAATGTTCTCTCATTTCTTTAAACAGCTTAGCAGATTTCAATAAAATATCCCTGGAACATTTTAAAATTTCCATTTACAGATTACTGTAATTTTGAGATTACTGCAACCAGTAGCTTTTGTGATTAATGATGAAAAGGTAGTCTCACCTTCCCAGGTGCTAGAAAAGAAAAGGGCTCTGAATGGAGTCTTGCAATCAGGAAGTACCTCAATCTTGAGTTTGGAATCCCAATCTGTAAGTAAATAACTCAGTAAATATCAATGATATAGATCAAGGTTGTCAAACTCCTGGCCCATGGGCTGGATTCGTCACATGCGGGCCATGCCCAGTTTAGTGAAGGGGGGAAAAGAGCCTTGGTGGTGCAGGCTGTTAATCCCCTAGCACTTAACTCAAGCTG
>AZIM01001263.1:255216-266398 GCA_000516915.1 Ophiophagus hannah | reverse complement strand
TTCAAAAGATGCAACTATGCTGTGATTGGCTCCTTTACATTGTTTGAATCTTGAGCCAGTAGAAAGAGCACAGCAACATGGTGGAAATGTTTTTCACAAACCAACTTCCCCTGGAGCTCCGGTTAGCTCCTGATCTCCGTTCTTTCCGCCATGACCTAAAGACCTGGCTGTTTCAGCCGGCCGGCCTGGACTGAAATGGGGTGTGGGGAGTTTTTAGGTTTTTAGGGTTTTATTGTTAGTAATCATTAGGCTTGTTTAATTTAATTTGTTTTTAATTATTTATTGTGTTTGTATCAATTTTATGCTGTGAACCGCCCTGAGTCCCTCGGGAGATAGGGCGGCATACAAGTCTAATAAACTTCAAACTTCAATTATTCATAAATTAGCCCTTCTCAACTTGGAACTCTCCAAAAACAGTCATAATTTCCTATCAAAAAAAGTATTATTGTGCCTTCAAAAGTATTGACTCCTGGCAACTGCCCAAACAAGCCCTTGCAGTTTTCTTGAGAAGATTTCACAAGTGGGTTGCCATTGCCTCCTTCCTGAGAAAGAGGGACTGGCCCAAGTCCAACCAGCTGACTTTGTGCCTAAGGCAGGACTAGAACTCATAGTCTCTTGGTTTTTAACCTGTTGCCTTAATCACTTCACCAAACTGTCTCTCCCAAAAATTAAATCCATGGTAATTTAAAAAAAAAAGATGGAGCCAGTGTCAGGCAAAGAAACAGCTTTTCATGATGAGGAAAGACAGATGAAGTCAGCTGCAAATTTATAGTTTACTAGAAATAATTAGGTACATTTCTCACTGTTAACCAGGCTGAGATTTGGCTAATGAGAGTTGGAAATCTAATAACATCAAGGGGAAAATGCATGTCCCACTCAAGGATTATAGCAGGTACATGAACCTATAATTGCTTGCTGTGTGAGTTTTATAAAAATGAAAAAAAAATTAAAACTGAAATCTGTTTCAATGAGATTATTTGATATCAAGGTTTTATCATTCTTAACATCATTTCCTTATAGAACATGAGATCAAGATTACAATATCTTTGCAATTTTGTAAGATATCAACACTGTTGGCGAAAACGTGTAAGATTCTATGTGACAGATTTGGAAGTATTGCAAAACATTCGGGTACCTACATGGATGGTGTGGCTCGTCCCTAAACTGGGAAGATGTTATAATACAAGGGTATCAGACTCACCGCATCACGTTGCTGTCACGTGACATTTCGTGATCTTTTCCCCATTCTTGGGGCTAGGGCAGGCATGGCCTGCGTGTCATGCATCTGGCCCCATGGGCTGCCAATTTAACACCCCTGTTCTAATACATTACTCTTTGCTAGACACCTGGGACACTTAATGGCAACATTCAGAGGAGCTCCTACCTCAACAGATATTTGGGGACAATCTGCCTGAAAAGTTTATTGTATGCATTTGATACCAGAACTGAATGTTTTATAGTGAAATTGTTTCCTGCTATAGGAAAATATAATAAGTTGAATCTTGTTTAAAACATTTTTTGTTTTGAAAGAAGTATGCATATAAGGCATATTTTTAGCTCTACTGCTGCAATTATATCTCCTAACTGTAGTCCTGATGTCCTAAAGGTGTTCTGCAGATGTCCTACTATGTAGTTCTCAATTTGCAATATTAAACTTGCACAATTGTCACCTCTGTTTTCAGGATGAAGAAAGCAGTCATGTTTTTAAGAGGATGTAGGAATTTTCAACCAATAGGCTACTTTTCAACAGTATGTTATTTTTGTAATTCATGAGCTGTGAGTATTTTTAGTGCATACGGTATTTACTTTTCGTCAGGCTAAGCCCTATGCATTCATGTGAAAAACTAATAAAAAGGAAGAATGTTTTGGATGTGGTAATCTAACCTTAGCTGTAAATGACATGAAGAGTTACCCATTTCACTGAATTTTGTAAAAGGGAAATTCTGTATTTTACATATCATTAAGATTGATACTTGAAAATGGAAGCAATGCTTTAGTGAATAAGTAGAGAGTTGTTTCCGAACATCTCATCCTTATATATTTATTGATGCCATATCAAGAAGCCAGCCCCCCAAAATATCAGACATTATTATAAGAAATACTGCTTTGGACAGTCGCAACCTTTGAATCATCAGCTCAAAGGATGTATTCAGTTTTGGTTGAAATATCATTTTTATTGTGCTGAAAGAAATTGTCAGACAGATGGACATAATGAATTTGATTTCCCATTGCTGTTTACATTTTTTGAAGCTCATCACAGTCTTATGCCAGTTGCCTATAAAAGCAGAAAGATAATTTTTTATCACCTGCTTGATATCTCATGCTAGATACTTGTTTTGATTTGGCTTAGCTTCAGTGGTGGGATTTAAATTTTTTTAACTACTGGTTCTGTGGGGGTGGCTTGGTGGGCGTGGCAGGGNTTTGCTGGTTCTTCGAACTACTCAAAATTTCTCCAGAACTGGTCAGAACCTGCTGAATACCACCTCTGCTTAGTATGCTGTATAAGGCCAGCCATTGTAATTTACAAACCACGGTTTATGGAAGACCTGGGCAGTTTAGGGTCCCTGTCCAGACCATGTGAGATCAACTGGAAATTAGAAGTCAAAAGTAAATAAAGCACCGAGGGGACAGGAGAAGAAGTTGAGTCAGGTCCAGCTCTGTGCAGTCAGCATGCACTCCTACAGTTGGCTTGTAGCTGCATGAAGGCAAGGAGAGAGAGTGCATTTCTGTTCCTGTTTAATGCTTGTCCTTGACCTGGAGCAACCTGAAGGCGAGGAGGTTATTGTGTGAGGGGACTGGGTTCGGCAGCCACCCATCGCTGCCTCGATCAATGTGCAGCCTTGCAGGCAAGCAGGTGGAATGTAGACTAGACTTATTGGTTATGGTTATGGTTATCCTTCACAATAGTCCCAGTTTCTTATGTAGTCACTTGAGAAAATTTATACCCCACCCCTGGTTTATGGGTTAATGCAAAAGCTTGTAAACAAACAACTCTGAGAAAGTTCTATGAGGAGTTCTGACTGTTCTTCCCTAGAGCCTAGTTAAGAACCAAAGAGATGTCCTCTAGTTATGTGGGGGGTGGGGTGGGAGGAGAAAAAAGCACAGCACTGACCTGAGGCAAGAGCAGAAGATACAAAGCTTACTTTCCTACTTAAAATGGCAGCAGACATAAAATTACTGTTGCTAATGGAAGATGGACTAAAGGCCAACCTGCTCCTGAAATCTATAGCTCAGCCTCAGGGCCACCTGCCTCACTAGTGAAAGCAGATTGTTTGAGCATTGTAGGGAAATCCTAATCAACAGTCAATGTTAAAGCAGAATGGATGATATCCTTGGCTTGACAGACCACAAATATATGTCTCAGGATGGTTTTGAATTACTTTGGGGATAGGGGCAGTACACCAGAGCTTCTATTCTTCTGTATTGGAACAATGCATGGAGAGACTCTTTTGAGAAAAGCGGGGCTAAATCAACATAAGTATGTTTATCCTGCTTATAGAGAGATGAGATCAATATTTTCCTCAATGACTGCTCAGTCTGGAAATTTTTAAGGATGGAAAAAATATTTCCCCTTTTAATTAAAAAAGAGAAAACATAACTTGTTTTTACTGTATCTCATAAAAAATGATCTCTTATATCTTTCAGGACAATCTGACTGAAATCCAAAGAGATTAGTTGCTGGTTTGGGGTAAAACTGCTGGCAACATAAAACTAATCAAAACTAAATACATAATCATAGGTGATAGTTTTCTTTTTTATAGAACTATTCCCTAATTACAGCTTAGTTATTGAGTTTTCCTCAGGCAACACTCTTTTAAGATAAGATTCATCATAAACATAATTAACATTCAGCTGAACAGAATTGATTTGAATGAAAAAAAATGGTATATAATATTTTAATTTACTTACATGATATTTTAATTTACCTGTTCTTAATAGCCAAGAAAAGGAAGTACCCTGTTGAAATTTTCTTTGAAAAGAGTTGCTTAATGGAAGTTACACACAATACTAGAGATAACAACTGTGAATTAGAATGCGTAAGGCAAATTGATTGGAAAAATGGAAGTTATAAACTAATGGTAAAGTAAGGATTGAATTTAAGTTTTAACTATATCTTCTGTAAAAGAAATCAAAAGCCATTTTTGCCTTTCTACAGTTTTTACTTTTCTGAACTTCCATCTTTTTTCCTATTCTCTTCCTTATCCATCTCTCTAGTTTTTGCTAGTTTTTATGTTTTATTTAAAATAATGTAATAAAGCCACATTAAAATAATGTGTTAAGGTTCCTGATTTTATTATAGCAATATAGCTTTGTGAAAAATGCATTTAATTACTGATTTTCATTATAAGCTTAATAGTTTAATTGTATACACAGGTCTTCTATATTCTTCCTGTTTTCCTTTCTTCCAAAACGTTGGGTTTATAACTGCAATTAATATTCTAATGTTGTACTATCACCTATGATTATGTTATTCTAATGCAGTACGTTAAGGTATTTTAAAATTTTGTGCATTTTTTTTTTGCACACTTTTTTGGGAATGGCTTCTCCAGAATTTCTCGACTTCAGCAACTTTGGGATGTGCAGACTTCGATTCTCAGAATTCCCCAGGAAGTATGCTGGCCAGGGATTTCTGGGAACTCAAGTCCATGCATCTTAAAGCTGCTGAGCTTGAGAAATACTGGGCTATTCAATACTGAAGTTATTTTTCTCTGTTATGGTTGTTATACTACAGGGTCTTTCTGAATCTTAGTTCTTAATCCAAATGGGTTCATTTATATCCCATCTTTATTATTTTAATAATTACTCAAGGTGCTGAATATATCCAATAAACTTTCCCCTTCCTATTTTCCCCACAACAANGCCCCAAGAACACCAAGATGGCTTTCAAGGCTGAGGCGGGCTTTGACCTACCGGTCTCTTGCTTTCTGGCCTTAAGCAATAGTCCAAACTGGCATGAGCTTTCAAGTAAATAATTTCAATTTGCTTCCCCTTGAAGCTATATTTTTTTCATAATAGAGTTGTATCCTATATTTGAAATTAATGCACCCTACAAGTTTTCTGCTAGTTTTGTACTGAGGTACCAAATGCAAAGCAAGAATTCTTTCACCAGAGGCAGGAAAAGACTTTCTTGGAGAAATACCTTGAAAATAAATAAATAAANTAAATAAATAAGGCAGAAAGCAGAAGGCAGTCCCTCACAAAATGATTGGCCCCCTATTCTGGCCATAGGAAACCAACCACACAATGTGGATAAGCCCGTAATGTCCTGGATGTGAATGCTAAGCAGGCAATCTTTTTAAATACTAGCCCATTGCATTGTATATTTTCTGTTGATCGCAAGCCTAGTTTCTTGAATAATTAGTGGCCTCACCCAAACTTAAGATCCTTATTTACTTCTTATTTGTTCAATTTATAAAGTAATCTGGAATGGGAATTAAATGATTATTTCAAACCAGGTTTTTGCCATCACTTTATTTGGAACCACCATTAAATAAATGTTTTATTTTGGTCTCCAGTTATATATTCATTTAGAAATAAGATGTTTTAAGGCAGGGGTCCCCAACTCCCAGGCTGTGGCCCACTACTGGGCTGTGGCCTATTCAGAATTCGGGTGCACGACTGGCTGGCTGGAGTGCACATGAGCAGTTCAACTTGTGTAAGCAATAGGCACCCATGCATGTCAGCCCACCACTCACTCAAGGGCTAAGGTACCATAAGGGAGTAAGCCTCCAACTCTTTAGAATTAATGCAATGTATGAATCCAGCCGTTATGAATTGTAAATGCAGTGCTGTGTACACAGCAAGCTAAGTTAATTGTGATTCAGTATGTGCTAATATAGTTTTGTGACTTATTCAACAAACCATAGCTGGTTTGTTTAGAATGTGTGGTTTAGAATGTGTGAATTTATTTCCTGTTAGGTTCATATTGCACCCCAAGACAAAGAATGCTTAGTGAAATAATCAACATGTTTGCATTACTCAATTAAACTGTGGTTTTCTGCAGTATGCCTAGCCTGATATGCTTCAAAAGCTTTTTCTAGCTTCTTACAAAAGCTGTGCTTAGTACTTTGCCACAGCTGTTCTTGTGTGTGCGGTTTTTTGGCAGTAATTAAGCTAAACAAACCAAATGTAACCATCTGTGTTTATTCAGTACATATTTAGTTGAGATCTATCTCCGTTGCTCCCCAGAAAGACTCTTGTAAGAATCATTACTTCCATAAAGTAACATCAAAAGATTACAAACTTCAAATTAGGTGTCTGAATTAAGCATCTTTTTCTCCCTCTCCCCCAAAAAACTATTTTGGCGATGATTTGTCAAGAAAAAGTTGTTTGCCTCAAAATTGCCAGATGTAGCTTGTGATTTGAGCAGAATTGTTTCCAAGGATTGTAAAGTCTTTAAAAATAACAATAGAGGGAAATCCTCTGTGGAGTTATTACCATTTGAATGCTACCCTCTGCTTTGGCTGGTTGCCTAGGCTACTGAACAAAGGGAAAAATTGGTCTCTATATGATCCACGTACATCAAGACCAACCCGCTCTAATCTGCTGCCCTCTGAATGAGCTAGACTCCTGGCCATCTTGGTTATAGATGATGCTCCTTGTGTATAATGTAGTAAAAATACAGACATATTTGACAGTTCATATCAATATTCAATCTAATAGACTATTTATGCCTGGGATCACCAATATAACATTATTCTGTCTTCAATCCCTTCCCAACTTTTTTTTCCCATTAAAACAAATGGAAGCTGACCTGCTCCAGAATACTGCTCTTCACTAACTGTTTTCTGTAGAAGCAGCTCCTAGGCTTTTTATGTGAGCTTTACATGAGCTTTACATGAGCCCCATAAATTTAATTTAAAGAAAATTAAAATAATGGGCAGTGCAATTCAGTGATTTTCAATTCACTTTCCAGAAGCAGGATAAGGGTAGGGAATATCCTGAAGGAGAGGGTTGGATAAAATGGTAGGTTTAAGATATAAAACATGACGTCTCTCGAGATCTCGGTGGGCTGAAACCTCCATTTTGTTAGGGTTGAGGTGGAGCTGGTTCCTTTCCATCCCGATCATAGCCTCCAGTCCAACTGGAGGAGAAGGAAGGTGGCTACACAGAAATTGCTCTGGAGGAGGTGGATTGACAACCACAGGGCTCCAGCATGGGCTCAGACAGTCTTTACAGATTTCTCTCCCTTTGAGGTTCTGGTGCTAGGGTAGGACAAAACAGCACCCAGCTCCATGCTTGCCTGCTGGCAGTTAGGGCAGTGAGGATCTGGTTGGGCACCTAGCTATCCCCATGTCCAGTTGGCCAGGCTGACTTCTTCTGCACCTAGTGCACTGACCCAGCCATCCGTGCCAACCTGGCCACAGCCACCCGACCAGGCTGACCCATCTACACCCATCCCTCCACTTCAACCTCACCACAATGAGTTGTCCAAGACCTTCTGTGAAAGCAAGATCTTCAGACACCACTTTCTATAAGTGCTCACAATAAGTTCAAAAAATTCCAGATTTGTTTACAAAGCAAAAAGATTGAGGACTTCACTTTACTACACAAGGTTTCATTGACCTGGACATTTTTCTTGAGGTTTTGTCATATTGACCAAAAATCATAAAATTATCCTATAATAAACTGATTAGTTCTTAAGATGTCAAAGAGTTTTGTTTCTTTCCTCAATAAACTAAGCCATTTGGAAATTGTTTCTATTATTGTGCCACTTTTGCATTTATTTAAAAGAATTCACCTGTTTGCATTTCACTGCCATTTAATCATTTATTTAATAGCCTTTTACTTGATTTGCCTTGTTTAGTATTTATTTATAGACCATCTGATTCACAAATGTGAATGGCTTCACTGAACACCGACATATTAAAAAAATTTACAAAGGCCAGAAGAGCAAAGTATAAAACCAAAACATATCAACACAAAACCAAAAATGTTCGCTTTTTAAGACTCCATATATAGATGAGTTCTTATGACTTTACATCTTCATATATGTTGATCTCTTTCTTTAGTTCCTCATTTATGGAATTACATCATTGCCTTATCCTGTTCCAGCTATTACACAATGAGGCAATTGGCCCATATTTGCTTTTCTTTAAAAATAGGCCTGATAAAATCTGATATTTGACCCATTTTACATTTAATAATAATATAAGGGCTTAAATTTATAGCAATATCAATTATTTTTGTGTAACTTTCTCTTTTATTGTTTTTCACTTTCTTTGTCATTATGATTATTTTAAAAATATCTATTTTTTTTCTTCACAATTATACCTGTTTTCTTTGTTTTCTGCTGGTGCTATGGTTTTGTAATTTAAAATAGTAATTTTTTAAAAGTTCTAACTTCTTTTTTGGGGATATAATGCCAGCTAGCAAACAGGAAGATTTTAGAAATTTGTGTTGAGCAATACTCCTCTGGTCTGTGTGTCATGACAAATGTGCAGGCAATTTCCTCTGCTATGGAAAAGGTCATATTAACACATAGCCAATTTGCTGCCCACTTGGCATGGGCAATTTGGCCTCAGTGCATACTGGCATTAGAGACCAGCTAAAAGGATGAGCTGGCTACCTTTTGAAAATAGCTTTGGGCATCTCACAAGAAGCAGCAGCAACTGCCAGATTAGTCAATTTCACTGCAGGGCTCAGAAATAGCACCATTTATCTCTAATACCCCTAGCAAAAACGTCAAATATTATGTTCAACGTAGGTGACAGGAGGAAGAAGAAATCTGAAAATATCTAGAATATGCTAGAAAAATCTATGAGCCACCTCCCAAAAGCAACATTTTGTCATTCATTCAGTTGTGAAAATAGTTCTTCCCCTGAGGTCCATAATGCCATGAAAATAAGATTGCCAAGAAATAAATTCATCATTTATAATT
Source organism: Ophiophagus hannah (assembly GCA_000516915.1). Lineage (NCBI taxonomy): Eukaryota > Metazoa > Chordata > Lepidosauria > Squamata > Elapidae > Ophiophagus > Ophiophagus hannah. Next base: position 257,517 of record AZIM01001263.1, on the reverse strand, counting down.
CCAAGTCCTTTCAAGATTTTCTTCTTCTAAATCATAATTAAATGGGAAAGAATAAAAATAAAAGCTGCAGAAAAGGTTTGGAGGTGTTGAACAATTTCCATAATTGCAGAGACCATGATTAGGGATGATGGAAGTGAAGACTGAATTCATTTGGAGTATGTGCACTTAGACAAGATTTCCTATAGAAAGTACTCTAATTCTTTAAAACAAATTGATCCAAAAAAAGCCATTTCTTGTAGTTCAACCCATAAGAGGTTCTTGGAGATGTTTAAGCAGCTATCAATTAATCCCCAAATGAATAATTTTTGGATCTGCATTCAAAGATGCAGCCAAATCCCTGCAGCTCACTTGTGCAAGTGGAAAAATAAAAAGTAAAAACATTGGTTTTGCTTCAGTGCACTGTGTATTGTAAACATCTGGCAGATATTCAAGTGCATGCTAGATATTATAATGTGGAAACAGCATTCCTTTGATATGTTAATTTAATTGAAAACAGTTATTGAAAAATGACAGTTTTCAGTTAGGTTTCCTTGTCAACAGCTGTTTCCTCTCCCCAGAGGTAAATATTTCACCTGCACAAAGCTAGCTGGAACACTTTTGTTTTTAGCAGGGAAAAGTGAAGAAAGAGGTTAAGATCCCTTTTTTTTACCTCATGACTTCAAGCTTCCTGGGCCATAACATAACACTTCATTTAAATCCAACTATAATACAATATTGTGTAAATGTTTCATGTATCTAGCTTGGCCTTGACCAACTCTCAGATATAGACAGTTACATTTTCCTGTCTCTAAAGACAATAGGAAAGTGTCATCAGCTATATTTTTATAAGGAAGCCACCTACAACCCTGAAATAATTTATTATGAATCTCTATAGGATGATGCAAGTAATCTGGGTGGTGTCACCATAGAAACCCAAGTACTATAGATCTGGCCTTTAAAACAGCTTATTTTTACTGAGAGGCACAGTAGTAGTAATGTACAATCTTGCTGAGTTTACACAACTCAATTGTTTATTTTAACCACAGCTTGTTGAGTAAACCATAGTGAGCTGGCTAAGCCATAAAACATGTTATATAAATAGCAGAAGCTGGATTCATGTAATATATTAAGCCTAAAACAAACTAACCACCTTACAGATTAACCTGAAGTGTAAATCTGTCCATTGTCTTCTCTCAACTATTCTCTTGACTCATCCTCTCTCTTCATTAAGTTCAAAGTGATTCCTGAGTAGTCACTGTCAGTTTGGGTTTAGCCTTGAAAGGCAGGAGTGGGTAACTGTCATCCTCCAGATATGTCTGAATTCAGCTGCCTGGAGTTCGAGTTCAACCACATCTTAGGGATTGTATTTGTCACTTTGTACAACATTTTTATAATTAACCTGTTAAACTATCATTAATAGTTCTTTGAGTTAGATCAAACTGAAAATATGCTGCTGTTCTGATAAAACATACTAAGTTAGCCCATAGTTCAGCATTTCATAATATTGATTCAATGAGTCTGAACAAATGTCCCCATTCACACAAGTCCTTGATGAACCTGATGAGCAGGGGCATGGAGTGTATCAGCAAATGTTGCACTGCAGTCATTGGGAAATTAGCACATTGGCAAATAAGTTTATACATGTTAGTTCAAGTTTTTCATAAAGCAGATGCTCCAAGATCAGACATGACCCTAATTATGTTTTGGAAAACTCTGGACTCCCCACCCCTTCCCCCCATTATTATGAAAATATGGTGACACATTGGTGAAAGCAAGAAACACATGAAAATTGTAATGCAAGCCATAAAGTAGGCTGGATACAATGAAAGCAACCTAATATGACCCAACAGTGTGTGGCGGCAGCTAAAAAAGCCAATGTAATCCTAAGTGGCATTAACAGAGGGATTCAGTCAAGATCAAATGAAGTACTAACGCCAGTCTTTAAAGCGTTAGTAAGACCACGCTTAGAATACTGCATCCAGTTTTGGTCACCACACCATAAAAAAGAGGTTGAGACTAGAGAGTGCAGAGAGGAGCAACAAAAATGATTAGGGGACTGGAGGCTAAAACATATGAAGAAAGGTTGAAGGAATTCAGCATGGCTAGTCTAGTGAAGAGAAGGACCAGGGGGACAGTGTTTGAATATTTGAGGGGCTGTCACAGAGAGGAGGGGGGTCAATCTGTTTTCTCAAAGCACCTGAAGGTCAGACAAGAAATCATGGATGGAAACTGATCAAGGAGAGATTGAATCTAGAACTAAGAAATTTTATGACAGAACAATCAACCAATGGTACAGCTTGCCTTCAGAAATTGTGGGAGCTT
>AZIM01001263.1:225185-245277 GCA_000516915.1 Ophiophagus hannah | reverse complement strand
CAAATCAATAAATAAAATAAATAAATAAAATAAACAATTTCTATCAGAAGTAGCTCTCTGGTTGTATGGTTCTTTTTTCTTCCATTTGAAATTCTTTTCATGCTGTGAAATAACAGCAACATTTTTGCAAATCAGATGATTTCCCCTCCAACCACCTCTAGCCATGGTTGCATATTTCTATTGCATCTGAATAGGAAAAAGTTCATTTTAAGCAAAATCTGCAAATTCCAGGGATGAAGGTCAGACCTTGGTGGAATGAGGCAACCATTGCCCCCTATAGGAAATGAATTCCTCACAGGCTCTACAGAACTGGAGTACAATATTGTAAAAAGATAAGACTAGAAACTAGAGAACTATTGGCTCTGTGGAAAGCTTCAAATGCAGTTCTAAAGTACCTCAAGGAAACTGTGTGAAAGTGATTTGACTCACTTTTAGTTTTCTTGGAGCAATTTAAGTTTATTTTTCCTTTCCTTAAATATTTAGGAAAAAAGTTAATTTGTTCCATGGGATAAAATCTTGTAGTAGATATACAACTGTTGCTTCCAGATAAGTTTGCAAACTTGTTACTAACTTTAAGGGATCTGACTACTATATTTCGTTAGATACTACAAGTACGCCCACCAGTCTGGCATACCAGTTTACTTGATTTTGGCAAGCATTGCAGCTTATTTAATAACTCACCATGATTGGAACAAACCCTGACTTAGCAGGTCCAGATCCAAGTACCACATCCTTCCCTTTAGGCAGTACGTGTGGAAAAAGTAAAACCAGCAGCACTAGTAGAAAAGCACCTCGTGAAAAAGATAAGACTGCTGCATGGAAGTGACTGATAATGAACGCAGAAAAGGCCGTCCTCGGCCTAGAAGCAGGCAACGAGGGACGAATTCGTGCATACGAAGCGAGGGAGCGCCAATCGCTTCTTCGTCCTTTTTCAACTTCTAAATGAGAGATCCCGGATACGAGTTTCATTTTTTGTTCAGCCATCGGGAAGCCTAAGAGTCTTTTGGATCTTTCGTCTTTCCACTCCTGCTCAGAGCTTCCAACTCACTTCCTCCCATTTTTCCATCTCTTTCTCTCTGCGAGTCCCCCGCCTTAGTTTTCTCTCCCCCCTCCTTTCTTCCGCAATGGCCTCTTTCCGTTTTCGCGTCAACAATTTGGACCGCTCCAACGAAGCGCTGCTTCTCCGCCATCTCTCTTCTGCTGGACACCACTTCGTCGCTCTGCTGCCGAGAATTCTCGGCCTGGAAATCACCCTAAGTTTGTGCAACCACACAGATGAAGGTTTTTTTGAGGGTGTGTGTGTGTGTGTGTGGGGGGGCTTTCAGGCGTATCAGATCAGCTTCAGAGGTTCTCCACCCATGTCAGCAGGGAGGTAAAGAATCGATCTAAAGTACAAAAAGTTATAAACGCACAAAGGAAGAAAGAGCTAATGAACATGAAAGCGCGGAAGTATTTAATGACCCTAAACGCAATTTATTCGCTCAATAAAACACTTGGGTTACCTTTTTTTTGGTTTAAAATGTTTGGTGAACTTAGTTAATTCTAGATTGAACAGAGCAACAGGAGAGTATCTTTTGGAGAGCAAAATTAGCTCTTTACTCTTAGGTATCAAACGTGTCTATTTCTTGCGCACGCTATTCCCGATTGGTGGATTTGCCTATTAGACGACGGTCAGATACTTATGGTAAGGTTCCGGAGGGTGGGACCAGGTTTGGTATAAAATAGGCATGAGGGGGAGGAGTAATTTCTTTCCACCATCGCCGCTAGCTCAAAGCAAGACTTCGACGACGACGCTACTTCGAGATCGAGAAGCGCATCGGATTCTAAAGATGAGCACCCGGAGCACTTCTTCCTCCTACCGCCGCATTTTCGGCGGCAGGCGGCCCAGCAGCACCCGCTCTATAACTTCTAGCACCCGCTACTCGGTGGGTAGCGCCATCCGACCGAGTTCCGTCCGCTTGGTCTCCTCTCCTGGCGGCATCTATGCCTCCAAAGCCGTGAGGGTTCGAAGCAGCCTTCCGCCGGTGCGCATCAGCGGCGATCCCCTGGTCGACTTCTCCCTCGCCGACGCCATTAACACCGAGTTCAAGGCGAACCGCACCAACGAGAAGGCCGAGCTCCAGGAGCTCAACGACCGCTTCGCCAACTACATCGACAAGGTGCGCTTCCTCGAGCAGCAGAACAAGATCCTGGTGGCCGAGCTCGAGCAGCTCAAGGGCAAAGGCACCTCCCGCCTGGGCGACATCTACGAGGAGGAGATGCGCGAGCTGCGCCGGCAAGTGGACCAGCTCACCAACGAGAAGGCGCGCATGGAACTGGAGCGCGACAACCTGGCAGAGGACATCCAGCGTCTGCGCGAGAAGTAAGTGGCTCGGGAAGCGAGTCGGGTCCTGGAGCAGCTTGCTGGGCAGGTCCCGTTCGTCTGAATTGTGTAGGGGTTAAAGTGCTGGCCTTAGAAAACCAGGAGGCTGGAATTCTAGTCCCGACACAGGCGTAAAAGCCGACTAGGTGACTTTGGGCCAGTGACTCTCAGCCTAGCCCACACGGTTGGGATGGGGAGAAAGGGGGGAGAAAAAAATAGTATGTTCCCCGCCTTGAATTACTTATAAAATAATAAAAGTGGGATTAAAAATCAAATAATAACCCTACAAAGAATCCCTCTTTGTGAGCCATTGACATAGGATATTATAAAGCCCTTTGTGTGAATCCACTCTCGAGTGGAGTAAGTTTTAGGAGGGGGCTGGATCTTCTGTTCCTAAAAACGAACTATTTGGATAATAAAACTATTGCTTAATAGTACTTATTTGCCAGAGAAGAGCATGCTCTCCCAGTAGATAATGGGTGTGTCCGCTGGGGGTAGTAACGGGAGTGCAAGTAATGGAGGACAAGGGAAAAAGGAGCCAGTGGGACTTTTCTCACTATCTCCCGATTTACTGGGCATTGTATATTCCTTTTTAATGTATAAACTTGATTGCAGAGGCAAACACCAGTTTAACAGACATTTCTGTCCTGGATTGTAAAGTAAGTATGTATCCTTTATGTAGGCTCTTTTATATATATATAAAAGTGCAAACATACAGCTGTCCCTTAGATCTGTGCCAATGAAATAGCAAATGAGTATCTTAGTTTTTAGGAAGTTGCAGCTGTAATTAAGCAGCATATGTTTTCAGTTATCCCTTAGAAATAAAACTGGTGATGTTAGCTCTGGTTAAATAGTTAATTCCAAAGATTTAGTTTCAAAAGTTTGTGAAAACTTTTTTGTATTCAAAGGCTTGTGGATACTTAAGAATTACTTCTTTATATTCTCAGTAATCTGATGGAAATCATCATAAATATGATAAACTGCCTAGAAAGTTGAAAGACATTTCCAGAATAAAGCTTATGGAGTTTTTTAAAAAATTGGAAGCACAATAAAATTCTTTGTCCAGAAGAATGCACTAGGCGGTCATCTTCCCACGGTCTGTAGCACAGAAACAAATGATTTGGGTCCCCCCCCCTACTTTGGTGCTTTGTAGCATGGATAGGCACCATTTTGGTCTCAGCTCATTTATACTGAAGACATAAAACCCTCAGTGAGTGAGGTTACATCATATATGTGGCTGAATGTGGAATTTTTTTTCCCTTCAAATTTTTTGAACAGGAATTTTTTTTTTCTTTGCTAAAACCATGTTAGGTCTGTTTTAAAATTTACTCTTCCGTTTTAAGTTTCCTTCCTCAATTTTTTTCACCAGCCCAGCTTAGGAAGGTAGCAAGTTAAGAAAAGCTATGATATAATCGGACCATAGTAGATGAAAAAGCTTTTGTAAAGAAAATTTTGTAAGTTGCCCATTCCTGATTTTATACAGAAATGAGTATTAAATTACTTTTTGAGTTAACTAGAATTTGATTTACTAAGTCTTGCACTAATGGGGTTTAGTATAAATCCTATTCAGCTCAATGGGATTCATTTTAATAAATTTATATGATTTGCAATTGATGGCTGTTTAAGAGTAAGCCCTGCAGGATTCAGGTAAACTTGTACTAAATCATATTTTTTTCTGCCTGTTGAAATTTCAGTTTGTGTTTGTACTGGACAACCAGGTTCTGGCTTCATTGGTACTAGAATTAAAATATATAAACTAGCAGGCTATGTTGGTGAAAAGATGCAGCTTTGGTAGTGATTGTAGTGGGTGAAATCAGCAGATTAGCAAACTTCATTGCTGATCCAAAATTGGGATCACCAATTTTGTGTCCGGGATATTGTTGGATTAAATAATGCCATTCAAGCAGTTTCACTCCAGAGGTGTTCACATACCATGATGAAAAAGAATTGTAACAAAAATAATTTTTTGTTAATTGGAAGCTTTTTTTCTTGCTCCCCTCTTATTTTCTTTCTTAGGTATGACTGCCTGTGACATCTAATCTTTTTGTGATTGACATTTTGAACATATCTGAATTATTTTTTCAGACTTCAGGATGAGATACTTCAGAGAGAAGATGCTGAAAACTCTTTACATTCTTTCAGGCAGGTTAGTATCTGTAGCTTTCCTTGGAAAAGTAATGCTGAAGCCACCTAGTGGTTAAAAAGTTTGTAGGCAAGTAATTTCTTAGACTGAAACTTAAAAATGCCTGAAGGGAAGCCTTCCCTATTGTTTGATATAAATACATGTTTGTTGCTTCTAATAAACTTATATTTTTGAGTGTGCAGCAAGTATTGATACACTAATAATTACTTATTAGAATTTTAGTTAGTCCATTGAAAGGCCTCTCTTCTAATCCAGAAATTCTCTGTTATACACCAGCCAAACACATGTTTCTGTGAAGACTGAAAGGGAGGGGACAATGCTCCTTAAGATTTCAACTCTCCAAAGTTTAGATTCAATCCTACTATCTCAAATTATAGACATAGCTTATAGGGTAGGAAATTATCTGTATACCACATATTGATTTATGTGCCATAAATATACACTTTTGTGTTCACAGAAAAGGCAGCTTTTAAGATGCTATCTGGAAGAAAGATTTTTTTCCCCTCTAATAGGCTGGATCCAGAGAAGACCTACTAAAATCAGTGGGGCAAGCCATGGCTCCAACTTAATCTTAGATTATTTTAAGTAATGTCAAAACTCAGAGATTGCTACTTGCTAATAACCAGCTTGTAGGAAGGTGACTGAGATTTTCATTATTATACGTACAAAGGTTTCAAGATCATTTCTTTAAGCATTACTTTTCCTCTTAATGTTTTGACCTGTGTTTAGATTAGTTTGTAAATATATTAATGCATCATATTTGTTTGCTCAGATATTTTTAGAGCCAAGATTTTTAAAAATTTGGCAAAAATTTTGCCTCCTATTCAAGGGGTTCAATGGAATCTATCCCCCTCACCCAGTTCAGTAGGGGTGAAAGGGGGAACATCTGTTCTCTCTACTGAAAGGTATTAATAGTTTCTATGGGATTCAGTCTGGAATGCGGAGCCTGCCTTGTGGCCAGAGACTGAAATAACAGAAGCTTTTGTATTCTGGGGTACTTTTAACCAAAGGCTGCATTCTTACTGAATGTGTCACAATGCAAGCACATTTAAGAACCCACAAATTAAAGTATTAGTCACTTTATCTATTACAATTTATACACAGGCATTGAACGTTTTTAACTGCTGACCTGAGCACTAGCTGAAACCAGTGTTTTTTTTTTAAAGTTTATTTAGGGTTCAAACTTCACAGATAATTTCCTGAGTGGTGGTGGTACCAGAGCTGTTTTTCATTCAAAATAAACTTTCTTCAAACACTGAAAGAAAAAGTGCTGAATCTGAATGCTAATTTGCATATCATCCATGGATTAGCTTAGTTCTTTGTACAGGCTGCAGTTTAGCTTAAATAAGTAATCATTGGGATCCTTGACATTCAACTGCCAACTACCAGACAATTTTTTTTCCTAAAGAATTAAAAGCAACTGTAATATAAAGGGGTTTTTATTTAGTAGGTTGTGTGTTTTGGTTTATTTCACTAGCGATGATGGGTAAGTGTTAGGTTGTTCTAATGTTTTCCCCTCATATTTAAGCCAGATAATCAGTTGATGGAAAAGACTTCAGTTGTATATGCTAGGAGTTGATGGTGCCAAAGTCATAAGGGTCAACAACACTTTTATATAGTGACTGAAACCACAGTGACTGAATTCATACTGCATGGGACATAATGACTTAATACAAAGACTCACAAATTCTGTGATTCCCCATAAAATAACACACTTATATTTGCAAAGCAAAAAAACAATCCACTCCACCCCCACACACTGGTGATATGCACAGCACCAGGAACAGCCCCTCAAAGGTGCCATTTTTACCAAAAAGAGGAAACTTCACCCTGTATTTTCTTCCTGATTCTAGGAGATAACCCAGCCCAGGCCTTTTCCTCCCTATTATCATATACCACATATAGCAAGACTTCCTTCTCTCCCTGCTAAGATTTTGAATTAGGTTCATCGCTATGTTCATTTACCTCTCAGCCTTTCTCGTTGGAGGCACCAGTTTTCCTCCCTTGATTGGATTTAGATAACAGTGCAAGCTCTCAAAGTGATTTGCTTTAGTTTCCATGTGTTGGGTGTCCGCAGTGTGAAGGCTCATTTTTTTCATCCTGAAAAAAAGCATTTCTTCCTTTTCCATTCCATAAGCCCAACAGTAGTACTGTGTCATCTTGAAAGTGGCAACATAAGCTAGTTTTCTCACCAGCCATGCACATTGTGGTATTTTCTTCCTGGACTCTGTGTTTTAGGCTATTCACAAATTTTTATTTCCCTTTGGATGTGTTGGTGAGTATGCCAAACCACAGACTGAGAATCCCTGGTTTATCAGATATTACCCACCAAACAAGGAGAAATAATATTGCTCATTTCAGTTGAAACATCGGAAAAGAAATGCTCAATTTTATGATAAACCTCTGAAGCTCGAGGAAAAGTTTTAAATTTACATATTTCAGATTATGTAAATGCCTTTGAATGCCATTTTAAACATTGTAAGCACCCCCTTGGAATGTTGCATCTGTACAACTTTAAAACCTGAAGAAAACTCTTGAATTTTTCTAGTGTAACACGTAACGTGTTTGAAATGCAGCTCCACAAATTCTCAGCCACCATAATGTGTGCTTTGAACCAGGTTATATAATGTGAACAAACCTTGGCTTGCTTCAAATACCATTAGGTGATTCCTATGGGCACCAAGACTGTAAAACCACAAATTAAATAAAATTAAATAAAAATAAGATGGCTGAGAAAATATACTTAAAAACAAATCTCCAAAACACTGCAAGATTACAAAACATATTGGGATTTTGATATCTCTCCTAAAAACTTGAGCTATTTTAACTGAAATTGGAAGAAGTCTATCCTGTTAATTTCCTGAATTTAGAACTCCACAATTTTATGACTATTCCTGGTGCCAGTAAAGATTGCTAACCTCTGAATTAATATTATCTGTAAACTTGAGTAATATATTTTCCCCCCATTTGGATTGTAATCTGTTGTTTTATATCTGTTTGCAATTGCACTTGAGATTAAGCCTTTTCCCCATAATGTTAACACTGAAAAAAAAACCTTCACATTATTACATGGCCTGCTTTGTAGTAGAGATGTTCTTCTCTGTACCATAAACCTGATGCAGTGGGGTTGTTTTAGCCTTAGTGGCTTTAAATTGCTGGCTGGGGAATTTTGTACTTTAACATCTTAAAGTTATCAAGGTTGGGAAACATTGACCTACTTGTAGTAATCAAATCAGCTTGCTAAATGCTTTTCAGTATGGCAGCATTTGCAGATGTTTCCTTAACTATATGGGCAGCAATCTCTCATGGGACCCATAGTTGTCTTCTCACCTGCTTTCAGGAGCAAAATGAGACAATGAAGTCCTTGGGAGGGCTAGTGAAACACTGCATTAAACATTTCTGGTCTTAACGTATTACTGGTGGATGGTTGTTTTTTTAAAGGAAATGTGATCCATCATAATTTAGCATTTTGTAGCTAAATATTAGCTGCACAGTCTTGGGGCTGCCTGCTGTTTTCTTTCTTTGACTCACTACTTACTGAAAAACTGGGGGCACCAAGAAGGATTGAGTACATTTAACTGTATCCAGATGACTTTCAGTCTGCTAGAAAGTCATATGGGTATGGTTAAATGTTCAGTGAGCATTGGGCTGGAAAACAGACTTCGAAAAAGATGTGAAGTCATACTCCTGGCTTATATTTTGCCCAGCCCAAGCTTGGGTTTCTGTATGCTTAAGTTTTAACTGTTTTGTGGAAGGGTCTGGTAGTTCTGCAAAGACTATAGGAGACCAAAGTTACCGATACAAATTATAATTTCTCCGTATACCGCCAGGTACATGGTGCTTCAATTTTGGTTGTAGCTTTTTCTTCCCCTCCCCATTTTGGATGTTTTTCTGTTTGCCTGAAAAACTGACATATTTAATGAAAACCACATTGTAGAGGGCAGTCTATTTGCTACCCTGAATGGAATGTGAAGCAAAGTTCATAGTAATTAATCAGAAAAGAGTGCCTTCTCTATGGAAATCTGCTAATTTTTTTTAAACCTTAGAGGAGTTTTCTCCCCTCTCATCCTGCAACAACACTGTGTCTGTTGAGATATAGTTGGCAGGAAAGGTGACTTCTCAGTGACTTCTTTTTCAGTCTTTGGAACTCTCTGCCAAGAGAGGCCAGGGCAAGGTTATATTTGCTTCACTGGTGAGCAACAGTATTTTATTATACTTGGCTTTTAAGCTGACTTCGTTGAGAAAGGTCCAAAATGTTGCATGATATTTCTTTTTGTGTTTTCTTTTATGATTTACAGGTAGTCCTTGACTTATATATTTTGAGTGCTTGGCAACCTGTTCACATTTGCAATCAGTTGCATCATCCCATCCCCCCACCTAGAAAAGAAGAAAAAATGCCTATTGGCTGTGTTGGATTTGCTTAATAATCTGATAGTTTTCTTAACGACTGTGGAGACTTGCTTTATGACCATTGTAAAAAACAGTGGTAAAAATCCAAGCCTAGGCATGTGGTGCCTCAACTTACATCGAAATCCCAGACTCCACTGTGGTTGTAACAGCAGTCATTTGTCCTCCTGGCTAAATAGTAGTTTAAGCATAGTGTCACACCTGCATACAGATTTAGCAACTGCATCATTTGGCAGTTACAACAGTGGTGAAAAATAAATTTTCAAACAATCCTCACATTTATAACCTTTGCAGGTCTTAAAGCAAAGGAGATCTGAACTAAGATCATAAGCACAGTTGAGATCCCATTTAGTGACCACTTTGCTTGATGACCAGCTTAAGTTGCTGGTTGCTGGTCCCAATTGTGGTTGTATGTATAAAGTGTATAAAATGAAAGCATAGTTTGGGATTCACTGATAGAGATTTTTTAAAGGCCTGACAGTTTCATACATTCACCCTGTCACACAATGAAAGAAAGTGAAGATGCTGAATAATATTATCAATTCCAACTTCCGCAAACCTGTAACATAATAATTATAGTTTAATTTTAGCCTTGTTTGAACGTTACAGAACAATTTATGTTAAGCACACAGTACTATAGGAAAAATATAACACTGAAAGACTTACCTTTTCTCTTCCTTGCAAATTGTTAATATTTTTTTTCCTTGAAAAAGTTTAGTTCCTTCCTACTTGTTTAGTATGTTGGAAAGAAAGACTCATTTTTAGACATAATTGCTGCAGGCATGAAAAGAGTTGACCACAGAGTTTATTGTGGGCATTATTCACATTTCAAGGGTGTTCCAAGCTGGCTGTTGAACTAGTTTTATTCTTTCTTTCTTCAGGATGTTGACAATGCCTCCTTGGTCCGTCTGGATCTGGAACGCAAAGTTGAAACTCTGCAAGAAGAAATTATTTTCTTGAAGAAACTTCACGAGGAGGTACATGGTTTTAAGGTTATCTGGACAAAGAATAATCTTGGTAAATCCAAGATTATCCAAGATTGGTAAATGTGCTCGCTGCTTAACCAGTATTTATTTATCCCTGAAGGAAATCCATGAGCTGCAAGCCCAAATCCAGGATCAGCATGTCCAGATTGATATGGATGTTGTCAAGCCTGATCTCACTGCTGCCCTGCGTGATGTACGTCAGCAGTATGAATCTGTGGCTTCAAAGAACCTTCAAGAAACTGAGGAGTGGTACAAATCTAAAGTAAGCAAAAAGTTTTCAGTAACACTTTAAGAAGAAGGGGAAAAAAATTCTGTAGTTGATCAACTTAAAATTTTTAAGTTCTGTCTTGTGGACTGAAGATCAAACAACAATGTGTGTGCTGCACTCTCACACAAGCCATTTAATATGCATTTTGGAATAATCTAAACCTACATTTAGGTTAGGCCTAACATTAAACTTAGAAAGAATTATGGCCATTAAAAGTGGCCCAGGTATATTTAAAATCTGCCTTATTTTTTTAGTGTACAATGCTAACATTTTCATGCTTGCCATTTAGAAAGCAGGACCTTGCATTTTCTATTTCTAGAAGAGAATCTGGGCAACTCTTGCATTTTTTATTTAAAAGAATTAGTTCAGTATTTGCCTGCTCAAAAGTAGATCTTACTGATTTTAGTGGGGTAAAAAGATAAGTACCTGATGCCTAAATTTGCCCTGATATGATTGCCAGCCAGATTTTTCTACATGAATCTCAAATATATTTATGACTCATAATGCTAGTACAGAATATTTCATATAATTCAGTTCAATTTATTGGCTATCACTAATCTAAATGATTCCTTGTATCTTCTACCCTGAAGCTGCAAGATAGAAATAGTTTTCCTTCTGCACTGTTGCTAAGAAATGTCAGAGAATCAATGAGTGGGTTTGGTTTTGTTGTTAAAAAGCTAGTGAAATCCTGCAGGGATTACTTTTGCCTTGTAAACAAAAGCTCTGAAAATAAAGAGTCAGGAGTAAAGGCTGTAATCTTCCAAAGCATGCTAATTAAAACATGGTGTTTTTTTAAAAAAATATGCAAGTTTCAAAGAATGTTAATAATGTGCAGCTGGTCCACCAGAAGTGACTTGTTAAGCAAGGTATTGATCTATCACTGGATTCTGCTGATTTAGCTCTAATATTAAATATTTACACTAACTTTTGCTAAATGTGAAAAGTTGTATTCATCCTTTTATGTTCCCCGTTATGCTGAAAAAATAGAAGCAATCAGAAAAAGTAGTGGATCCAAATTGAAATGAAGGCAGGGCCGAGCCAACACAAATTATTTGATAAATTGAATAATGGATAAGTAATATATACTACCAATTCAAAAGGTGACCCATGCATGCCTTAGCAGCAAGACAATACCTTCCCATAAATATCATGGCCACTCTGGTTTGGTATATTATACATATCCATGGATAAGTCAACCATTGATATTTTTGTTTATTTGGCCTATCTGCAGGTGACACATTTCTGAATTGTATTTTGGTAAAATAATCTGAGGGTAAGTTTACCTATATAAAGAACAAGGGTACTTTAAAAATTATCAATACATACATTTTTGGGATGTATTTTTGAACCTAACATTATTGGCTTATCTGTGTATTCATAATATATTTTTTTCTTTAAAACTGGAAATAAACTGTCCCAGTTAATTAATATTCAAAACCATTTGTCATTCAGGTAAGGCACTTGAGAAGATAAATAATTCCCAAGTGTTGCTTAAGATAATTTTATATATACCATTTTGCCAGCTCTATCATGCACAAAAGACTGGTTGGGCTCACACATTATGCTAAATCATGACTTATTTTAACCATGTTTGTTGAATTAACCAGATCCATGTACCAATCCCTACTGTGCCGTAAAATAGCATAGTACAGTGTTTGAACTCAACCAATTAAGTGGATAAAGCATATTAATATGACCTCAGTTACTATTCAGAGGCAGATAGTTACTTAAATTCATCATAGCAATATTGACAGAAACAGCACCTTCGATTTTTGAAAGTAAATGAAGAGAAAGCTAGAAGTCTTGATGCAACCCAAACTAATTATTGTCTTTTCATAGAATGCTGAATGGATAAAAAGGTGGGTTTTTTAAAAAAATCATGCACATTTACAGTTTCATAACCTGGCATGATGATATTAGTTTGCAGATCTGTCTGAAGCAGCCAACAGGAACAATGATGCCCTGCGCCAGGCTAAACAAGAAGCCAGTGAGTACCGCAGACAGATTCAGTCTCTCACCTGTGAAGTGGATGCTCTTAAAGGAACTGTAAGTGAAAGATGCTGCAAGAAAGTGATGACTTTTGTTACCTTCAGGATTTGTCTCTTATTATTTATTGTTAAAATCCAGCTATATTATTTGGCCAACCAGACTTTCTCAGCCTACTTCACAGGATTGTTATTGTGGGCAAAATAGGAGAAGGAAGGTGTGTTGGATATGTTTGCAACCTTGAGTTATTTGTAAAAATAATAAAGATGGAATGTTAATAAATAATCAGCATTTATGAAGCATTTATGAAGTAGGTTTTTAAAAAGTTGACTTGTGTTACAATAAAGAAAGGGAAATGGGCAGTGGTGGATTAAGGCTCACTGATGCCCTAAGCACAGACAAATCTTGGTGCCCCCCTTCTTTGTACATACTGTAAAAACGAAGCCATATTCTCAACTTTGTGGTGCCCCCTTTGGGTCTGGTGCCCTAAGCACATACTTAGTCTGCTTAATGGTTAATGCACCACTGGAAATGGGTGAAGGGACTTTTTAAATTTAAAATCTGAGCAAAGGTGAGCTTGCCAGCCGCTGAATATATTATGACTTTTTTAAAAAAAAAATTCAGAATGAGTCTTTGGAACGCCAAATGCGTGAGATGGAAGATGCCTTTGGACTTGAAGCTGCCAACTACCAAGACAACATTGCCAGACTTCAGGAAGAAATCCAGAACATGAAGGAAGAAATGGCTCGCCACCTCCGCGAGTACCAAGAGCTGCTCAATATAAAGATGGCTCTTGATATTGAAATTGCTACTTACAGGAAACTGCTGGAAGGAGAGGAGAGCAGGTACAAAATGCATTGTTTGAATTTGGGGAAGGTTGGTGACAGTAGGGCTATTCGTAGCTCATCTCATTCTGAATTTTTCCTTTTTTTTATATATATATATAGAATTAATGTGCCAATCCCAACTTTTGCTTCCCTGAATCTGAGAGGTAAGTAGCTGTTGTTGGCTGTCTCAGGAAATGGAATTTTTGGCTTTCGTTTAGCATTTGGAGGTATCATTTTGGCATATGATCAAGAGAAGTAGCTTGGATTTCACAGGTTAGTGTGCCTCATATCATGCTTACCTGGATTTTTGGGAAAAAAAACAGTGCTTTATATTGATGGCATATAGTAAAAATGGTCAGAAAGCCCACTTTAGTTTTTCTTTACTAATAGTTGAAACACTAATGGTCTGGCAGTTATAGAGAGGTTACCAGCTAGTGAATTTCAGATATTTTGGATCACTGTTTATTCAGTGACCTGAACAGATGAACTTAATGGCTGAAGCTGATAGAACCTGAAGTTCAAAATCCCTAATTTACCAGATTGCTTGCATCCTGCCTTATCTGGGCCTGATCTCTAAAAATTAGCATTGCTACATTTTGAACTCAAATACTTTGGCAATTGCATGCTGGAAGTTGTAACCAATTGCCTTTGCGTCTGCAGAAACCAATCTTGAATCTATCCCAATTGATACCCACTCCAAGAGAACACTGCTAATCAAGACTGTTGAAACTAGAGATGGCCAAGTGAGTTTTCTTAACTTTATTATAAATATATGTTTGTATGAGCTGTTTGTTTAGGCACACGTTTTATGCAGCTTTGCAGGATGGACCTTAGTCATTTGATCATGCTGAGGCAATGGTTAGGATGATACCTATTCTTACCCAAGATGCAAAAGCTGCTGAATTTTAGCTCAGTTTATAGAAATATGTTTGAAGACAATAAAGTGCAGGTCCATTTTGGCAGTATAGAATATCTTGGTACTTTTCTGTCTTAATGATTGGGTTGGACATATGACTTTGGAAGCAGAATTAAAACACCTTTTCACTTTCATAACTTGACCATTGCCATTGGCCAGTGCAAATTCCCTGTAATTTTCACTGCTCATCTACAGTAACAGTTGAAGACTAGTCCAGGCAAGGCTCTCAGTATTTGATAATGCTAAATATAGCCCTTTCGTACTAGGCTTATGGAACCGTGTACCACTTTGCTTCCAGAAGTCAGAGAGGCATGCAAATACACCACCTATTGCCCACAGTTCTAAGATTATGGCCCACAAACCCAGAAGTGCTATTACAAACTTAGTGGCTTTTAGTTTTCTCCCTAAAAGTGCTTTGAAGAACTTTTTTTGGATTTGAATTTGGGAGCTGCACTGCCCTATAAACAGTTGGAGAAGTTCCTATGAATTTTTTTGGTGTCAGTTCAAATGTAGAAAATGTTCAAAACAATACAAAACCCTCTTTAAAGTCATGAGCGAATGTTTTGGGAGCCAAGTCCACTAATAACTCATTCTAATACTTGGTGTCATTTGTCTTGATAGGTAATCAATGAAACCTCTCATCATGATGAGCTGGAATGAAGAGAGAGAGAGAGAGTAACACATCTGGTGCAGAAACAAAAGGATCCTTTACCAGCAACACTAAATGAAAACAGCTTTCAAGTAGTGTGCAAAATGTTTCAAGGTTGAAATATCCCTTTTAAAATAAGGCCACTTTAATTTTGATTTTTGAGGATGCTCAAAACAGTGTAAGGTCAGAAGGATCTTGTTTGAAGATGAGATAGATCCTAACTTGAGACAGGGCTTTTCAAATTTGAAATAGTTTGCACACTTAATCCTTTCAAGTGCCTTTCTACCCATTTTCCCATGAGCACAGGATGGTTACGGTAGAAATAATAGGTCTTAGATCTTAAGAATTGATTCTCTCTTGATGAAAAGAGAAAACAGGATTTAGTTGAGATAACTATCAAGGTGCACTACTGTTCAAGTTTCTGTACTCAATTAAATTACTTTTTTCAGCACTGTATGCACAACTCTTATTGCTTTAATAAAGTCACTTTGCAAATGATTGATTTGTTAATTCATTTTCATTTTGGCTGAAACAACAGAAGTATTTAACATGGGATTCAATGTAAGGGGGAAACTGGGAAAACATCCTCAGGGAACTTCTCTCTACTGGAATATTAGTTTTAGGCTATTAGCTCGCAAGAGTAAAACTCTGATCCAGTGAATGATCCAGATTAGATTTATTCATCTTGGTAGCATATAAGATTTAACAGAATATCATTAACTGAGTTGGAAGGGACCTTGGAGGTTTTCTAACCAAACCACCTTCTCAAGCAGGGAACCCTGTACCATTTCAGACAAATGATTTTTCAATCTCTTCCTAAAAATATCCAGAGTTAGAGCACCCATAACTTCTGGAGACACTGATTACTAGGGGCAGGCCAGAAATAAACTATAGTCCAAAGATGGGCTGTAATATCCTGTAATCCTCTCAAATGGTAGGCTGTGTTATTATTTGGGAGTTATGCTTCAAAATTGCACAAGTAAACCAACAAAAAGCAGCAATGGAAGACTATATATCCTTGTTCACAAAACTAGCCTCCAATTTTATATTAAAATCTTAAGGTGACTCAGTTTTGTTTTTGCAATCTGTTCTTAACTTTGCATTAAAAGAAATATTACTTTTGCAAAGATGTCACTACAAAAGCAAAAGAGAGCAAGCAAAAGACAATCGTCGGATAAGTGTGTGTAAATGCATGCACATTAGAGGATGAATTTGTTCTTTGGTTAGGCTTTTGTTTTCCTTCCAGCTGCTTTGTCTGCCAAGCACAGATTAGTTCCCCTGGTAATTGTGGTGCCTCCCAGACTGAAGACTCAATGTTTACAGTCCCCTTTTTCCTCTCCAGCCTTTTATACCATGGGGACCATATTGGCAATAACTGTCAAAAAGTTAAGCCTGCAGTAATGCTTGTGTTGTAATTTTTGTTAGATTTGTTTCTCGATTAATGCAGGAAGCAGCACCCTATTTTTATTTCAACCTTTTAACTAATTGGGTAGTTATAAAGGTGGAAGATCACATAGCCTTGTCTCCCCATCCCTATCCTTAAAACTCAAATTCCTTGACTGCCCCTTCCTGTGATTTTACATCACTGCATGCTTCCTGTGTTCTAGCTTCCTGTTTCTCTAACATGACAACTTTAAAACGTCTAACATTTAATTTGAATATTGCTGACTTTTCAGCTCCCAGAACTTTCCCAGCCAGCCTGCCAATCTTCAATTCTGGAGCTGAAGTTCACACATCTTGTTGCCAGATTTGGGCACAAAGCTAGTCCAAAAATTTAACTTGAATATTGCTGATTTCTAGGCATATCCATTCCAGGAGTGTCCATAGAGGAGTTTCAAAAAGCAAAACGATGACCATAACCACATGAGATCCCACCATCTTTTCATGAGTGTTACACATGGCACGAAAAAACTAGGACCTTATTCATGTAGTCACAGCTGCCCTTTGACCTCCCTTGGATGCCTTTGCAATTGATGCATCTAGATCAGGGTCAAACTCTAGGCCCACGGGCAGCATCTGGCACACAGATGCTTCGATCCGGCCTGCAGGGCCAGCCTCAAAATAGCAAAGGACTGGCTCACGGTGCCTCTGCTAGACAAAACAGGGCACAGGGGGCCCTGTGCACTCCATTTGGGCTGCCAGGGTGGTGCAGGAGGTCATCCAGGCCCAAAATGGGATGTGGGGAGGCACGAGCAGCTCCTGTGTGCCCAGTTTTGGCTGCCAGGGTGGTACAGGAGGCCGTCCAGACCCAAACGGGCATGGGGGCGTGTGGGCAGCTCCCTCTGCCCTATTTTGGCTGCCAGAGTGCTGCAGGAAAATAGTTGGGAACACAGGCAGCATTCGGAAGAAAAAATTGGTCAGGAAAGCATTTTTTCAAAAAAGAAGGTGGCCAACGAGAGCAGAGTCCAAATATAAGGTGCAGGGAGACACTGTCACAGAAGAAATATGGATAACATAGGAATGAGAAAAGCAGTTAAAAGCAAACTGTGAACTGGATAACAAACTCCAGTTGCAAGGAAATCCCTCTTCCAGAACCTGGAAGACTTCTGATTTGGTGGCAGAGAGGCAACAGAAGGGATTCTTCAGGCTACACAGACTCAACTTTAGGTAGCTTTAGTC
This sequence comes from Ophiophagus hannah, assembly GCA_000516915.1. Lineage (NCBI taxonomy): Eukaryota > Metazoa > Chordata > Lepidosauria > Squamata > Elapidae > Ophiophagus > Ophiophagus hannah. Next base: position 228,114 of record AZIM01001263.1, on the reverse strand, counting down.
TATCAAAGTCTTGACTACAACTAGTCAAGGAAAGGTCTTCTCTTTAGCATCATTTCTTTCCTTTCTCCTATTCAGCCTTTTTCTAACCCCAACTTTTAACTGCACTTTCTAGTTTGCACCCATTGTCACTTTTTCCCTATAGCCAGAAGGGTTTCTTTCCTTGCTTGGGTACTTCCCTTGGCTGCCTTTTCTGGGCTGAGTCTCCTTTTCTTTCTTCCTCTGAGGTTTCCTCTGAATCCTCCTGCTGTGACTTTCTGCTGAAGAAGTCCTTGCAATTTGCTTTGTTCTGCAATCAGCTTTCTCCGGACTTGCTTCTCAACTAATTTTTTTCTCTTCTTTCGGAGACCATTCAGAAAACCATATCCCCACCTTACCCACTTTCTGGTTTATATTCCCCAGAGGTAATTAAACATGACCAGGGGTGGGATCTGACTGGTGTAACTACTGTTTCGGTGATTTTACGTTTTGCGCGCACATGCTAGATCATCAGACTATTAACAAACTTTCTTTAGCTTGCATTTTGGAAGGGTAAAACTTTTTTTTCAAATTGGAAATTTGCTGTCAAATCACAGTAGCATGAACTTGGGATGTGGTAGCAATGGTGACTCTGATCCTTGTAAAAAAGAAGACCGGCATGTAGTCTCTGATTACCCACCTCCATGATAATGATAGATCGCAAGTGTATTATTTTAATCACTTGATTTTTCCATGCAGCTTGAGGTTTTTTAATTTGCTTTTTAATTTCTTTTCAAGTAAGGAAAAAAAATCAATGATGCTTTCTCAGATGCTCTTGCATTTCTAATAATCCCTCAATAATCTTTTCAGTGGTCCACAATCTCCCCAGCTTCACACATCAATATAATTGCAGGAGAAGAAACTATAAGGAAATGTCTTTTGGACCTTGCTTGTTTTCACAAAACATGGACAGCCAGAAAGATGTGACTATAGAAACAAGGTAGGGTAAACATGCAGGACATGTCTTCTGAAGTTCTTTCTAATCCCTTTGCCAACAGTATATATATGTGAACTGGGAAGTCTGGAGTGAGTTACACATACTCTACTCTCGGTCACATAACTGGAAACAAGGAAGCTGAGAATGGAGAGGTTGCCAATATTATGCCCATATCTCCCTTTCTTCCATGGGAATACCTGTCCAGGATTATTATTTTTTCTCCAGTCCTGCCATGATGGTTGAGCTCATTTTCAAATTCAGGCCTTCTATAACCAGCTTCTTTGCCCATAAATCTCCTCCTGTTCTATAATGTTTTCATAGCCTGGTGATGCCCAGGGAATCATGAGCCTCTACATAAATGTTCCATTGGGCTGGAAAGAATACAAAACAAAAATCACCTTGTCCATCCCAGAGTAAGGAGGTAAGCTCAGAAGCAAAGAATTTCTAATGCATAGGCTTTTTTCTTTTTAAAAACTTGTTTTAGGAATTGAAAGATGAGAGATCAGTAGAGCATTGCTTTGTATATTTCAACTAAATCTATAATTTGAATAATCAGAAAAACAAGTTGATGTTTCTGACATTAATAAAGTGCTGATTTTATAACCCTGTTTTCATAATGTAGTCTTTCCTAGATCCATCAGGATTTGTGCTAGTTATCAATAATGTTAATACTGTAGGTACAGGCCGTGACATACTAGGGACATGGTGGCTCAGTGGCCAAGATGCTGAGCTTGTCAATCAGAAAGGTCAACAGTTTGGTAGTTCAAATCCCTAGCGCCACATAAGTAGTAAGCTCCCATTACTTGTCCCAGCTTCTNNCAACCTAGCAGTTCAAAAGCATGTAAAATACGAGTAGAAAAATAGGGATCACTTTGGTGGGAAGGTAAGAGTGTTCCATGTGCCTTAGGCATTTACTCATGCCGGCCACATGACCATGGAGACGTCTTTGGACAGTGTTGGCTCTTCAGCTTTGTAATGGAGATGAGCACTGCCTCCTAGAGCTGGAAACGACTAGCACATATGTGCGAGGGGAACCTTTACATGGGAACTTTTACACGACCTTACAGGCCATGACTGCCTATGTCCTGTTAGAGGTTTTGATCATATCTCCTATACATGAATAGATTCTGATGCAGATGTCCAAATCTCTGTACAGATTCCTAGCAGTGAAGATCTAAAGCTTAGTACCTATTGGGCTAAGTAACCCTCCTTTCATATGTTAAATGTATGTTTTACCAACAAAGAAATAAAAGGAGACTTCTATAGATCTACTATTTCAAGCTATTTAGCTCTCATCAGCTAGCCATACCCTTATGGGATTTGAACCCAGGCTGCTTACCTAGTAGGTAGATGTATTAACCTCTAAGCTATGGATTCTCCTCGCCGTATTGGCTATACAGGGGAGATATTGTTTTTTTTCTCCAGTGGGACTGGTCTGTCAGGGCTGCCCAACTAACCTGGCCTGCCCAATTAAGGGAGGGAGTGTACTGCTTCCATTTTTGCCTTTCAGCCCCAATCCAGGGGCCTTCGCAGGCAGTCGCTTTTGCGACAAACTATTTTTGTGTTAAATTTATGTTTTACTGACAAAGAAATAAAGGGAGACTAGTCTGTCATGAAAGCGGCTGCCTGTGAAGGCCCCTGGATTGGGGCTGAAAGGCGAAAATGGAAGCAGTACACTCCCTCCCTTAATTGGGTAGATCAGATTGCCCTGATAGACCAGTCCCACTGGAGAAAAGATGCTTCCTTTGATATGTTATACTACTGCAATATTATGATGGTGGCATGTCACTTTGGTGTCCTGAGAAATGAAGAAAAGCAATAATTTTTTGATTAAGAGAAACAGATGCCTTTAGAAGTATTTTTTGTGGACAAAATATAATTAATATGATAATCGCAATAGCAATTGCACTTAGACTTATATACCACTTCACAGTGCTTTGCAGCCCCCTCCAAGCAGTTTACAGAGTCAGCATATTG
>AZIM01001263.1:207752-219739 GCA_000516915.1 Ophiophagus hannah | reverse complement strand
CTCCAGAACTGGTCAGAACCTACTGAATATCACCTCTGCTGCCACTTATTCAGTGTATGTTTTCATCTTTCCAATGCCACTGTTTCCAAGCAATTACTGCAAAAGCAAGGAAACTAATATTTTCAACTTCTGAATATTTGGCTTGGTTTTTGAAAGTGAATGACAAATTCCTTCAGGGAATCCTCCTAGTGCCCAGGAGATCTTCAGTCAAATTGCCCTTCATCAAATAAACATTTCCAGTAATTGAAATTACACTAAAGTGCTTCCGTGAATTTTTTTAAAAAAATGCAATTTACCAAAGCCATAGACTGTAGAGTCCTACTTTTACAGATAAATGCTGCACATTAATTTTCTAGCTTGCATCTTACCTATTTTTTCTACATATAGGAAATAATCAAATTATTTATTAGTAAGAGAAGCAATTATGTTCTGCTTAGTTTGAACTGAGGGGAGATTTTGCTCTTCGTTGAAGTTATTTCTTATTTATTAATCAAATTTATATAGCTGCTCATCTCACTGATGTGACTATGGGAGGTACATAACAATCAATAAAGAATATAAAAACAGTGAATAAATATAAAAGACCCTGCTAATAAATATCTTTAAAAAACCAATTCAATGAAAGTGGAGGGAGAGCATCTCCTTGTGAACTAACTTTCCCGAGAAGCAATGGATCCAGAATGAGAAACATTTCTGAGGGGCAGGGATTGCCCAACACAGGTTAACATCCTCCAATGTAGCAAACTGGTTGCCCTGCTCTGGGATTAGCTGAGCTAACACTGGACACTTACCCATGACCTTTGGTTCCAGCTTCCTTCAATGAGCTGTCAGAGTTTGTGGAAATGAGTGTCTTCCATGTATGAGCAGTTAATGTTGCTGCAGAAATTGAAGCTGAAGAAAACGTTGATGTATAGGAGAATTGTTCTGGCCATTGGTGTGGAGATCTTTCTGTCCAGCCTCCAAATTCATGATACCTTACTATGGAGACAGGGTTGCATAATATAAAGATATATTATCTATTTCTCCATTGTTATGGTAACATACATAATCAGAACAGTCAGACCAAATCTTCATTTATTGTACTTACAAGATCACAAGGCTTACAATAGAAAGGGTAACCTATATGTTCAGAAAAAAAGTACACATATCCTAAATAACTCCTAGACCTAGATGATAGTTAGGGTCTTAAGCCAGAGTGTTGTATTGTATAAAACATGTCTGGTTGTATTTGGTTCATATTCTGGTATAAAGTCATTGTTTAGAAACCATAAAGACTCAATTCATATAGCACACTGAGTAAAAACAAATAACCAGTTAAGTTCACCTCACAAATCCAGCCAGTCTAGGGTCAATGTTATGATTTAAAGTCTTGTGTTTGTGTGTATGTGTTTGTGCATTTTCCTATTTTATAATTCACTTTTTATGTAACTCATTTTTAGGGAAGGCAAGCCAGATATAAATTCTTATCTACGAAGAGAGAGAGGAATAGAGTGAAAACAAATAAACAACCCCACTCTAATTCTGTGATTTATTGAAATAAACTTGTACTACAGCTTCTTTCCTGTACATGCAGTATAATAGTTATTGTGATAGTTCACAATTAATTTATATAAATCAATACCTTAAGATTTGATAACAATAGTCAGAAGGTTAGATGGCTTTAAGAGATGGAAAGAGGACAACTTCTCGTTTTCCAAGATTTTGTTATGTGTGCAAAGCATGTTAACAAAAGACCTAACAACCACTGCATACAGAAACCTTTTTGTTTCAGTAGAACGAGGTTTGGGGCCATCAATTAATTAAGCCATGCAAATGAGAATCTTCCAGCAGAGCTTAATCAGAGACATTGGTTATAAAAATACAGTTCCAGTCTCTTGCCATGGTAAACAGTTCATTTGCATGTCTTGATTCAGGTCATACTTAAAGAGAATTTTCTCAAAAGCAGTTGGTTTTGGTAACTTTTCAATATAAAAAAACCAACTATAATAAATGAAACTTTCTCCCTACATGGAGGCAATATAAAACATATCTTACCTTGTTTATTCTTCAATTAATTTGTTAAATGTAGGATGGAGATCATTTGACTTGTTTATAAGCAAATCAGAAAATATTCTAACTGTCCCTGTTTCATTTTAATGGTGATCTTTCTAATTGTATGTTTCACCTGATTTTCATGATTCTATGTGTAGAAAAACAAAACATACAACCTCAACATAATCTTTATTTCAAACAAAAATATCTGAATCACATACACATTCAAAGAAACAGTCTTAAGAAAAACATGTTGAATGGTTGCAGTCTAGTTCTTTGGATGAATGCTTAGAGATGCATGAAGCTGGGGGAGGCAGAAATTTCTGAGAAGCCACAGAGGATGTATGGAAGAATAAAATAACTTCACCAGCTTGCCTTCTGGCACATGGATGCTTGGTGACTTATACACTTATACACACCACGATGCTTTTTTTCTGATGGTACCTATACAATCTTCAAAATTCCATGTTGTCCAACAATCCTAAAATAGTTGGGGATCCCTCATCTTAATATGAGTATGCATTCATAATGATCTGAAGGTAGGCATAAAATGAATTGGTAGATGCAATAAATATCAGAAAACTTTTTATTAGCAAGATTTTCAAATAAAATCACAAAAATATTTTAGTTCACCAACCAACATATACTTTATATCTATAAAAGCAAACATCTTTGGCACTGAGATACTTCATTAAAACAAAGCATCAACAATGTCTTTTGGCTGATGACAAAATATTACCTAAAAACAATAAACGGATACAGAAAGGCAGCAGAGTACAATTCCCAAACACAGAAAATCAAGGTATTGATACATAAATATAATCAGACACTTAGTAATAATTTCAAATAGATAATAATATTATAGTTTGACTGTTCAGTTTCAAGTGTTGTGACAAATTTACCGAAAAGAGAGTAAAAGAAGAGGAAAATATTACGCAAGCATAAATAGTTTGGAATTCTATTTCCAATAGTTCAATCATTGTAGAAATTCAATAAACCAATAAATACTACAATGAAAAAGTATTTATTTAAACGTCCAGGAGAAAAGCATAAGCTATCTTTCAAAAGACATAAAAACCAAAAGGACATTCCCTGGTTTTATAAGCTGAAGCTATATTGATGTGTTTAATGAATTTTCAAATACAGCATGCTTCTAAATCCAGTGCAAAATTCTAACGTTGTGACATAGCACATATGTAGGAATTTCTCACATGGATCTGGTCAGCTACTGAGTTATGTGTCTCCACTTAGATTACATTTCTCTGAAATCAAGAATTGGGAATGGAGTATAACAATAGTGGCATGTGCTTCAGGACTTCAGTAAGGCATTTGATAAGGTAGACCACAACCTACTTCTTAGTAAAATAGAGCAATCTGAGACAGCATTACCACCAGATGGAATCACATCTGGCTGACTAATCACACTCAATGTGTAGTCCTCAATGGAACTATATCTACATGGAAGGAAGTATTCAGTGGGATACCCAAGGTTCTGTCTTAGGTCCGGTACTCTTCAACATCTTCATAAATGATTTAGATGAGGGAATAAAAGGGAACTATTACAAATTCACAGACAGCACCAAGCTACAGGTAATAGCCAACACTTTAGAAGTTCCAGAAAGAGTTTGATAGACTTGAACACTGGACCCTATCCAACAAAATGCAATTCAGTGATGAGAAAAGTAAAGTTTTAGTCTTAGGAAAGAAAAATCAAATGCAGTTATAGAAAAAATGGTATCTGGCTTAATGGTAGTAACTGTGAGAGGGATCTAGGAATCCTATGGACAACCACTTAATTATGAGCCAGCAGGGTCCTTCAGCTGCTAGAACAGTCAATGTAGTCCTAAGCTGCATCAACTGAGGAACAATCTATTCAAAAAAAATACAATATTAGTGCTTCTATATCCTGACTTGGTGAGACTACATGTGGAATACTGCATTCAGTTCTGGTCACCATGACATAAAAAAGTTGTTGAGCCTCTAGAAAAAGTGCAGAACGGAGCAACAAAGATGAGTAGAGAGCTGAAGCCTAAAACGTAAAGTGAATAGTTGCAGGAACTGGGTATGTCTAATCCAATGGAGAGAGGATTAATCCCATTTTCACAAAGAAGGAGTCAACCTATTCTCCAAAGCATCTAAGGGCAAGACAAGAAATAATGGATGGAAACTTATCAAAGAGAGATCCAACCTAGAACTAAGGAAAATTTTGCTGACAGTAAAAACAATTTTCCTTCAGAAGTTGTGTGGGCTCCACTATTGGAGGTTTTTAAGAAATTGGACAGCCATTTGTCTGGAATGATATGGGCTCTCCTGCTTCAGCATGGGCTTGGACTAGAGCCTTCCAACTCTGTTATTCTGTATTCTGCTAGTGGTACCAATTGAGAACATATGTAAAAGCAGCTGGATCTATGTGGTTTCTACTTTTCTGCTGACTATGGAAAATCTGAGAGAGATTTAATTACCAAAACTAGATATGATTTTCATATATAGTTTGACCCTGACAGAATTCCATCAGCTTTGTTCACTAAGTGGACAAAGCAGAATTTCAGTTTCTGAAAGTGCCTATGCTCAGTGGAATATTTGTTCTGACTTTCATCTCTGGAGAAAGTCAATCCAAAAAGTTATTTATTTCTCCAATTTTTATAGGCAAGTGCCTCATTTGGTTAATGGAACGCCATCAATGGTCTGAAAATGTTGCCCAAGAGGCAAATCCTAATTTTTATTGGAATGCATGATATAACTTGTTCTCCCTTGTTTCATGTTGTTAAGAAAATAAAATTTAATCAAGACTTGTTAATAATTTAATTCTAATAGTATTTTAATGAAACACACATTAAGAATTAAATATCAGAGTCCAGATGATTATCTGTAAAAAATGCATCAATTAGAAATAGATTATCTGTCCATACAAGAAAAGTATTATGGGTGTGGAAAGCACATTATCACTAATTCCCTGCAAAACATTTTTTTTCTTTTTCACATTACTCTGACCTCATGATTTCCATTCTTTAGTGTTACACTTAAAAAGTATAATTTCATCTTTTTTATTTTATCAATTTTATCAATATACAGGAATATGTAATTTTTGATATTATGAATGGAGAATGAAACAGGGATTTTAATTCTTGGAGTATTTGATTGTATAAGGCATGCTGGAATATTTTTTTAAAATCTCTTGCCTGCTCTCAATTACTATTAAGTGTAACAGAAGATTCTGTAGAGGAGACGAACAAGACAAATGTGCAGAAGATTCAGTACATGTTACCTGCACACTGATGTGAAGAGATTGCAGAGGATTTCATTTTTTGGCAATTTAATACTTCACAGAAATAAGCTGGATAATACATTGAGGTTCCACAAGTAACAAAAACAAAAAAGCAATGGCACAATGCAGAGGAAGGCTTACATTCGGACATAGTCCATGTATAACTCTTTGCACACTGGAAAAGGTTCAGTAATATTTCAAGATCCTAGACAGACAGTGCTCTATCATTTTAGGTTGCATTAAGAAAACAATAAATACGAATAATAACTAAGCATGCAAAAGCTACATAAACACCACTTTCATCCTGAGATTGTGTCTTCTTAGTGAATATTCTGAGCTTTGAAAATGTAATCTATGTAAAAAGGTAGATTACAACCATTTACAATGGCACACATTTATGTTTATGTTTATTTACTTTTATTTATATCACCATACTTAAGTACAAAATGTTTTGTAGGTTATACTTGGAAAAATTAATCATTGATCAAATCCAACAACAGATTGCAGTGCATCTCTGTGTCATGACATTTTACCTTGGGATTCAATAAAAAGAAGGAGGCTGAGTATCGATGGAGAAATAATTGTCCAGTGAAAGATGTATCTTAAAATCCCCTTACATATAAAATAAATATAAAAAGTTCAGATCTCCTCCTTGAGAATATCATCAAACATTATTTTCTTTGGAAAACTCAATAAAAAGTTATGCAGCTTCTCTTTTAGGCTAAAGGTTAATGATTTAAAAAATGCAGAACATTGTTCATTCTAAGCAGCGTCTCCCCTAGTATCAAATCTATGTTTAGAAGTTCATATGTAAGCCCATACATTATTGTTTTTTAAATATCTTTGCATACATCATGAATGTTTTTGGATATATCATTTTGGATATATTTAATTTACGTTCTTGCTGATCTTTGTAGGGAACAAGGTCTGCATTGAATAGAATGATTTTGATCTAGCAAGACTCCATTTATTTCTCTCCCACGTTCCTTCTACAAGGAGGTATCATGTTCACATGGCACATGGCAAAATTAAAATTATAATTTTAGTTAAGGATATGCCCAGGAAAATTCACAGGTAATAACAGTCAGAGGCACTCTAAAGCGGCAAGTCAATTAACATTTCTGGAGCAGTTAAAAGCTTCAGGTTTATGGATGTACAATGATCATGTGGTGGCCCTATTTAACCCTAGGCAGGAGTAAGATCTATTTTTCCCTGGTTTTCAGATGGCATTAAAAATCGTAAAGCCGTATTAAAATATTTAGGCTTCTTTTACAAGTTTTATGCATCTCTATCTCCAGTTAACAACAAACTATGTAGTCGATCTCAATCGTAGAGGTCTGGTTTTGAGGATAATATGTGATTATGGGCTACAGATTATCCTTCCCAGTTATAAGACATGAAGCCATTGCTGCTTAATTAATTACTATATACTCAAATAAAATAAAGAATTCTTAGTGCTCTGCAAGCCTGGTTATTTGCATGCAAACATTTCATTACCTGCCTAGATAACATCATCAATGTGAGTCACCGATTATTTTATTTAGTTGGCTAATGAAATATCTACAAGAAAACAACCAGATTCAGAGAGCACCAAGGACTTCACAGTTCAACCCTGAGCTATAAACATTCTCTTTTATTGAAAAATGGCAAACCTTTGATCCTAATGCTCCCTCTGGTTCTCACCATAATTCTGTGCAGGTGTCCTCATTCAAAAGCCCTTTATAGACAATAATTTTGGAAAATGTCAAGTGGATAAAATGGAATCAGAGAAGGGAATTCTATAAACAAATGGATTGTCACAAAGAAAAAAAAAGAGTTTCAGAAAGACAGAGAGAAAAGAGGTTTTACAACCCAGTTTGAGCTCCAACATCCAACACTTCTGGCATCACCTATCTGTTCTCCCCTCTACCAAAATAGGAATGTATGGCCTTCACAGAAGTGTCCTCCATTCTGAAGCAAAAACATGGGCTACTCTGTCAAACATTTGCCAAATTGCAACTTGAGGATACCTCTTCCATGGAGCTGGAGAATCTGGTTATACTCTTTGGGCATGGCATGGAAACCTGGCTTTGGAAGTTGGTTGTCATAGTAGTGATGACTTATGGGGATACCTCCTATGCTTTTGGAGAAAGGCCAAAAACCATACAGCTTCACATTCTCACAGAGTTCCACTGCTACACTGGTGATCATGAAGCCAGAAGACAGTCGGTAGGCTTTGACACCCTTAGTTCTCCAGAACTGGGCAAGACTTTTGAGATACCTCGGATAGAAAAATATGGCCTTCTGTTTTGCGCTGAACTCTCTCAGGGTGTGATGTACTTTGAAAGCTGCTGCTGTATTGCTTCTAAAGGAAAAAGCGGGTAGCAAGAGGAAAGCTTCTCCATAACTTGCAATGTTTTCCAGGAAGGTAGCCTTCTGATCATTCAGTTTGTTATATCTGGTCATAAGAGCAAAGACACTGGATGTGGATATGTGCTAAAAATGCAGGGCATCTACCTTAAGCAGAAGTAGTTTAACTATAGACAGGCAGACAGAATGAGCTTACAGTTTATTAAAATTTACCAGTATTTAGTTTGTACACAAAGTGAGCCACTTTTAACAAAATGACTATGCAGATTTTGTTTCGTGGAGAATCTATTCCTCCCTTTCCTTTTGGTTCTTTGCCATATGTTCAGTCAATGCCTAATATAAAAGTAGCTGCAGCACTGAAGCAAAACCTTAAGGGGCACTGAGAGACAAGAAAGCCTATTGCCACTTTTTAGATAATGGTTTTCATTATTCCAATGCTTTGTTGATCTCGAAGCGATGGAGAAATTTGTGGAAGCAGAAACTATAGGACTCCACAGCTGCATTACTTTTTTAAAGGATGGAAAGGATAAGGGATCTCTCTTTGCATTAGCCTGCCTTTTAAGAGGGAGTTTGAGACATTAATGAAGCCAATAGAACTGAGAAGTCATGATGGTAATGATAACACACCAATGAGTTTCTGGATGTTTAGCCTAATAATTAAATACAGATTGCAAATCATACTACAGGTATACTCACTTCTGATCTATAATGCTTGGGTTAACAGTTACAAGGTTTGTCTTATTGCCAACATCTTGACTGACACTTCCGCTGGTCGGGGGAAGATTACACCTGTAATTTTACAAAAGGTGTTTAGGTATCACTCCTATTCTCCTACTGTAATAGTCAGATTTCTCTCAACTATTAAAAGATACATTCATTTCACCAAATCAGGCTCTATCTAACCTTTAGCCAGCTGAATTCTGAGAATTGTAGTTTTATTACTTTTATAGCCTCATCACTGTATCTGAAAGATTGGATTTCTAAGGCTTTTTCTAAATATGCCTTTAAGAAATTAATGGAACCTATGTTTTGGCGTAAATATATGCTGAAAATGTATCATATACATAATATTTGAAGCTCAAAATTAGGAATCATAACTAACTTACAACATTCCTTCTTTACAATGGGAGGATATTTATCTAATTATGTAGATGGATTTGTGATACCGCTTTATGTATCTTTTAGTTTAGTAGATACAAATTTATGTATCTACAAAAATATGTAACAGATACCATGTCATCCGTCTTGTCAGCCTTTCAAAAGGAGAATAGATGGATCAGAGGTAACTCTTCAGATGTGAGGTTGTTCTTAGGTCCAGTTATGTTTGCAACAAGCTACAATAGAAGTACCTCAATAGATCATTTGGGGAAAGAAAATTGGTAAGGTGGAAGTACCGTGCATTTATTTGATTCAGGTTGTCTTCATTTCAATAGAAAACCTCAGAACTAAGCTCACCTCAACATATGTATGGATCTGATACAGCTTCATTACAGATTTCATTACAGAGCAATAAAAAACCACACAGGCAAATATAGCAAATATAACTTAACCCTTTGCTTGCTATCCCCTTAGAACTGACCATGCTGTACTTGAACATCTAAATTCCGGCACAATCAGCTGGTATTGAAAGGTGGGGATAAACAATGTTATATTTGCAGTTAATGATCTTTATATTCTTCTACACCAGGGGTGTCAAACTCGCATCATCATGCTGTCATCACATGACATATCACAACCTTTTCTCCTTCATAAACTGGGAGTGGACCGTGGCCAGCGTCATACATCCGGCGGGCCATGAGTTTGACACCCCTGTTCTACAACATGTGCCTTTGTCTTCTAGATGTGTTAGGCTATAATTCCAGCCATCCATAGCCAATATCACCACATTGGGAAGGCTGGTTGACTCTCTTTCTTATTAATGCAATGATTCTCTTTCTTATTAATGCAATGAGTGGATTATCATATTTAAAATCTCACCTGAACACAAAGTCAGATTTATCAATTTCAGCTCCACAATTGGAACTCTTAAGATTTCCTCCATTTCCAACAACTGCACACTGCTTGAAAGGAAAATCCAGAGGCTGAAACTGAAAACAAGAGACAGTGACAGATTTGTCAGAGTTTAAAATGGGATGAGCATTCATTTCTTTTAATAAAGTACTTACTGAATGATTGCTAGTAAGTATAAGTCTCCTATCCTTAAACTCCCAGTGTTTTCCAGGGACCAAATAATAATTCTACATAGACACATTTCATTAAGCCAATTTTCATTTAATCATGGTTTGTTGAAATGCTGCTGTGCAAAACCATAAACATGGTCTACAACCTATAATAGCAGCATTTATATACAAATCAAGCCCATAGTAAATAAGATGAAATGTGAATCCAGTCAATGAATGCATATCTCCATAACTTCTTACCATATTTGCTTTCTAAAACGCTAGAGCTACATAGGAATGACCTTGCATACATTTATGGACCAAAACATGGATTGATTTTACATTTGAGTCTTTGTATTTGGCCTAATCGTTTATTTCAAGCTGACAAAATTTTCTCAAGCAAAAGACATTCTCCCGTTCTGGTGAGGTGAAATTGGACATCACATCTGACTAGAGCTGAGTAGAATAGAATTTATTTTTTTAATTATTATTGTCAAAACTAAACTCAAAAGATATTCTTTCTCCACCTCTTATTGGTCCTATACTGCTTTGTTTATATCTTATAAACATCAGAGCTATTCTTACCTCTGGCAACATCTGGAATATGTCCTCTGTAATGTGGATGGTTTTTTTATTGTCCACTTCATAAATCATGTTGCTTCCCAGTGGGGTATTATTTTGAGAAGCAATAAAATTATGCATAGCATCGCAGCATGAAGCAAGCTCTGCCCTGAAGTTCATAATAAAAATGAAAGACCAGTATAATGAGTAGAGATATTAATATGATGATAATCAGCACCAAATAAAATTAAGTTCTGATTCATATTATTATTATAAACATGCATTAAATCGGGGGTGTCAAACTCCCATCACATTATCATCATGTGACATATCGTGACTTTTTTTTATTAAAACGGGTGAGTGTGACAAGCGTGTGATGCATCCAGCCCATAGGCCGCAAGTTTTGACATCCCTGCATTAAATGACCCCCAACAAGACATTCTTGAGATAAGTTGGATTTCAATTCATATAATATATCAACCAGTTTGGCCAACAAAAGCTAGCTAAGGATTTTAAGAGTTGGAATGCAACATATTTTTGATAACATCATGTTGAAAAAGGGTTCAGTAAGAATTTTTCTGGATTAATGACCTTAATTTCAAGCAATGAAATACCACAGTTATTTTGTCATTTATTATTATGTAGGTCTATGTAGTTCTTTTTTTTTTTTAGGAATGGATCTAGTCCTGATCAAATACCAGGACTACCGGATAACAATGAAAAAATGCTATCGCTGCAGACTTTGTTTTGGAATTCTTCAAAGCATCTGTCTGTCCAGTTAAGGAAAGCACATGGCAAAACAAAGTTGATCAGATATAAATAGGACTTAACAGATAACACTAATTTCACACCCCAATTTTTATTAATAAGTCTATTAACATAAAGACTATAGTGGATTCAGCTTATTAATAACTTCTGATTTAAAATACAAAGTACTCTTAAGACTCCTGGGTAAAATATTGTTATGTATCTATATTGGTAGTTTTGCTCAGTGGTATTCTTTATTTTTGGGTACTTAAAAGGCTTCTTGTTATTTTCAATATTCAAATACATTCAGCCATGATAACAGACAGGTCCCAAAATATTTTTTAAAAACCACCTAATTTAATATTATCTATAACTTTTAGATATATAAAAAATCTACTTTTTTGCCTATGAGAATAATACTTGATAATTTTCTTTAGTCATGTCCCTTCTGTGACAGAATGGATCTAAACTAAGCTTTATAATTATAATTTATTTATTTATTTTATTGGACTTATAAGCCGCCCTCTCTCCCTAAGGACTCAGGGGGCTTACAATAAAAAATGGAAACAATTACTTAAAAAACATATTAAACCAAAGCTAATGTTATAGTGCAATCCTGCTTAAATTAAGCTCAGGATTTCAATGAATTGTTTTCAGGAAATTATACATTTCTCCATTACTCCAGTGCAGGGGTGTCAAACTCGATTTCATTGAGGGCCTCATCAGGGTTGTGTTTGACTTCAGGGGGCCGGGGTGGTTGTGGCCAGCTCAATGTCACTCATGTCAGGGCTACCGTGGTGGCCCGAGCACATGCATGTGCAGTAGCTCAGACACATGCGCAGTAATTCATACATCACAAGACTCCCTTATCTCAT
>AZIM01001263.1:130070-142838 GCA_000516915.1 Ophiophagus hannah | reverse complement strand
CAACCTGGAATTAAGGAGGAACTTCCTAACAGTGAGGACAAGTAACCAGTGGAACGGCTTGCCTTCAGAAATCGTGGGCGTTCCATCACTGCAGGTTTTTAAGAAGAGACTAGATAGTCACTTATCTGAAATAGTATAGGTTCTCCTGCTTGAGAAGGGGGCTGGACTAGAAGACCTTCAAGCTCCCTTCCAGCTCTGTCCTGTTCTATTCTATTTTTTTGAGTCATGAAGGATTTCTGATGACTTCATGACATATCCATATTGCTTTTTAGCTGCTAAAATGGAAATGGTTTGCTACTGACTCTTCTAGGATGTTTCTCCAATTTTTAGTCCACCTTACATGCTGTACAGATAGTCCTAGACTTACAACCTTAATTGAGTGCAAAATTTCTGTTGTTAAGTGAGACATTGGTTAAGTGACTTTTGCCCCATTTTATGATCTTTCTTATCACAGCTGTTAAGTGATACACTGCAGTTGACAATTTGGTACCCTGGTTAGTAAATGAATCTGGATTCTCCATTGACTTTGCTTGTCAAAAGGTTGCAAAAGCTGATCACATGACCTTGGAATACAGTAATTGTCGTAAGTATGAAGCAGTTGCCAAGCACCTGAATTTTGATCGCATGATAAAAGCTGTAATTGAAAAATGGTCATAAGTAACTTTTTGAAGAAGCTTCTTCAGTTTTCAGTCCAGTTTCTTGGATGAGAAGTGAAACATCTTCAAGGAAAATAAAGTAAGTTGAGTTGCCTCTTGAAAAAGCACCTTTGGGTCAAAGTCACCCAAATTTGTGTCCAAGGGGAATTAGAACTCACCATATTTTGGTTTCTAGCCTAATGCTTTAATCACTACACCAAACTGGCTCTTAGAGTACTGATATAGAATTGCTAAAACTTCAACATATAACGTATTTATAGAATCATAAATTTATAGGGCTGGAAAGGACCTTGGATTCTTCCAGTTCAACCCTCTCCTGTCTAACCTCCAGCAATGAAACACCTACAACTCTGGGAGTTAACCTATTCCTTTGTTGTTCTTACTGTCAGGAAATATCTCCTTACTTCCAGATTTGATCTCACTTTAACAAGCTTCCAACCGTGCTTTGGTCAACCCAATCCTCCCTATGACTGCCCCTCAAGTATCAGAAGACAGCTATCGTATCACTCATAGTTCTTTTCTTCGTAAGACTAGACAGTTCCTTAACCGGTCATCATACAGTTTAGTTTAAGACCCCTTATAATCTCTTTTCTGCACTCTTTCTAAGGTCTCAGGATCTGTTTTGTTTTGAGGCAAGCAGAACTGGACACAATATTTCACGTGTGGACTTACTAATGCGGTATAGAGCAATGCTATCACTTCTTGTGATCTTGATGTTATTCTTCTGGTGTGTATGTATGTGTGTGTGTGTGTGTGTGTGTGTGTGTGTGTTGTATGTCTGTGTAAGGTATTCCCATGCTGTTACTGCTTATGCTTCTAATCAACAACTGGACTTAGGACAGCCTACTCCTTAATAATAAGCAACTAGATGCAGAATAAAAACAAAGTATGGTTAAAAATACAATAAATTAAAGATAAAAGATTAGGAGGTTCTGAATAATTAAACATGATTTTAAAAAGCTAATTTATATATATACTGATTTTTGTATTAAGTTCTAGCCATTTTACTTACAAATGAAACTAAATTTAATCAGCATTACATGTAACTGCAACACTATGACTTTGCAAGTTCAAAGTTAATCTTAATAGAGCACAAAAAACTCAGTTTACTAAAGAAATTGATTGTCCCAGTCCAAGTGTTTATTTTTTCTAATAAACATGCAAAATAAACATCAATTTCAATTAGTAAGAAATAGTTAACAATATGAGTTGGGTTTTATTTTTACCTGGGCACTGGAAGATGCTATAGCATATTTCCTGTCTTGCTCTTAGATTGTTTTATCTGGAAAAAAATGGAAGTGACATTGCAGCGATACCAGTTGCAAGGAAACGGAGCTCTCCATCTCTGCACTGGCTTCTTCCTGCTTGTGGGCTCCAGAAACAGCCAAAACCACCCAGAGAGGAGGGTGAAGCAAAAGAGAGGCATCCTGTGAGGTTCCAAGGGAGAACACACTCCCCTGTAGAGCCCCAGGGCTTTCTAAGCCCTCTGTGCCACACCAGGAAGAAGAGGCAGCCAAAATAGCTGCCACACAGCTTCAACCGAAGAAAAGTGCTGGAGCGGAGCCAGTGAACACTGTTTGGAACTGGGTGAGAAGAACTATCTTTAAAGTGGCAGCGCCTCAGCACAGTGAGTAAAATTTCTAAATAAAATTTCTAGATTTTTAAAATGGAAGGAAAAGGAGGAAAAAAAAATTTGCTAAAATACAGAAAACTAGATTTTTTAATTGGACAAACATTGGCTATGGATAGGCATTGTAAATTTCTGGAACCTCCTATATAAAAAGTTGATATTATATTTGCATTTTGGAGAAAATGAGTAAAATCAAATAAGAAATAAGAAAGATAAAGTGAAAACTGATGCAAGATCGCCACCTGCTGTCAAAGGAAGGTACAATATATTCCCAAACTCTGATGAAGGCCTGGCTTTGGAAGACTCAAACTTTACCATTAAAAAGACCCCCGAAAGTTTCAATGTTGACTGATTTTACTTTTGGATTATCTAGAAGAACAGATTGACCAATTTGGGGATACAAAGACTCCTGGACATTGGACACTGAACTCTTTGTTTGAGAAGTGACTTTGGCTTGAATAAAAGATTGTTGGATTATTGGACAAAAAGAAACAAAAGAAACAAAACAAAGATGAGTGGAATTTGGAAAGAAATCACATTGGAAATTCAGGATATGAAGGATACTTTGACAAGAAGATGTGAGGAGATCTTGAATAAAATGCAGAGCATGGATGTAGACCTGGAAATTAGGACACAAATGACAAAGAGAAAACAGGATGTCCAGGAAGAGGAGGAGTTAACCGAAAGAGCAGTTGGAAAAATACAACAAACAAAACAACAATTTAAAAAAATAAATGATAAGATGGAGATAAAAATAAAAACTATAATGATTGATGATATAAACCAAGGGGAAAGTATTTTAAGTAAAGTTAAACAGGAATTGGAATTGCAGGGAGCTTCCTTTGGGAGAGAGACAGGGGTAACTTAAAAATGAGACAACTGAACTGGGTAGAGAAGGGAGAAATGTCTAAGAGGATGGCCCAAAAAGGGGTAGCATTTAGAGGTAAAGATCAAGAGAGGAATACGGGAGACAAGCTAAGAAATGAATAATCCAAGTTTTATTGCAAGTGAGAGATGATGGATAACAAAAAATGGCTAGAAATTAGAGAAAGGGGGATTAAGGGAATAGAATTTTTACATTATAAGGTGAATTAATAAGGGAATTTAGAATTTCAATGAGAGTAATTTTGAACATGTAATATGGAATAATTAAATAATTGAATACAATTTAACCTAAATATGTGTATGATTAATCAATTTATATNTATAAAAATAACAAAAATAACATATTGAAATAAGATAATAATGAAAGATTATAACTTAATAAAACAACTGTACTATTATTAGAATTATATAACTTGTCAAACATAAATATGATGAATACTATTTTATTTGTAATAAATAAGTTGTAAAAGGTTAATAGAAAGGGAATGTTTTTTAAATATAATAGTGGCATTGTTAAAAATCAGAAAGGGGATAAATAATGGAAGATTATAACCCAATATAAATTGGTGAATTTTTATTAGAATTATGTAAGTCTGTTAAACACCACAAATATGATTAATAATATTTTATTTGTAGTTAAAAGAGGGATATTCAGAATATGGAGATTGACACAAAAATAAGATACTGAAATGGTGAATAATCAAAGAATGAAAGATTACAATTTAACAAAATATGCGTATCAATATTAAGATTGTCAACTGTATTAAATATGAAAAATATTGTCATATTTGTTCTAAAATGTAAGACACTCTGGTGCCACATTGTTCACACAATATGTTTGTAAAAAACAAGAAAAATAAATATTTAAAAGAAAATATTATTTTATCTCTGCTCACTCTGTAAGTATCAAGTATTGTTTACTTGATTGTTGGTCTGAAGTTAACCTTGGAGTTAATCAATGCCACCAGAATGGAGGTTTTCACTTAGTCTTATATATCGCTTCACAGTGCTTTACAACCCTTTTTAAGCAGTTTACAGAGTCAGCATATTGCACCCAACAATCTGAGACCTCATTTTACTGACCTCAGAATGATGGAAGGCTGAGTCAACCTTGAGCTGGTGAGAATCGAACTGCTGAACTGCAGGCAGCCGGCAGCCAGCAGAAGTAGCCTGCAATACTGCATTCTAACCACTGTGACAACCACTGTGCCACCATGGCTCTTACATTCATATATGTTGTAATGTTCAACAACTACTGTGTTTTTCCTAAAATATGACCTACCCCCCAAAACAAGCCCTATTCCAATTTTCACACCTGTGCCTAATATAAGCCCTACTCAAAAGTTAAGCCCTAGTTAAGCCCTGCCCAACGTCTGGTTGTATGAGGAGGGGTGAGGTGCAGGAGTAAAAATCAATCTAGGGTGAGGGTGGGGTGGAGCTGCCCCACATGCTCCACACCCGCTTACCTTAGGACCACCACAGCCAGGCCTCCTACGCCCTGACACCTGTCATGCCACTGCCCGACTTCTTCTGCAGTCGCTTGCAGCAGTTCACAGCCAGATGCCATATCGCACATTGAGCCAGTGCTGCTGTTCATGACAGAATGCCACAAGCCTTGTCGGGCCAGTGCCGCCGCTCTTGGCAGAACACCGCAAGCCTTGTGCATGCAACGACACACCACACCACACAGTCTCCTGTCACAAGCAGCACCACTGGCGCGATGAGCCACATGGCATCTAGCCACAACTGGCTGTATGCAGCTGCAGAAATCAGGTAGTGACACAATAGGTGTCGGGGTGTGAGGGCATGGCTGCGGTCCTAAGGTAAGTGGGAAAGACATTCCCCCCAAAATAAGACCTGGTGCTTATTTTGGGGCTGAAAAAAAATAAGACCGGGTCTTATCCTCAGGAAAACACAGCAGCAAATGCCTGATAAGATTTCTGATTCACAAAAACTGAGGCTACAAATGAATGTATTTATACTACTACAAGCTGTCTGCACTTTTCAAATTTATGTTTATAAAGTTGTTTTTAATTATCTGGTTTTTGGGTTCAACAATTCAATTTATTCTAAAAGGGACATAAAACTGCACATACCACATAAAATTTGGTTAGTATTTTTAATTCTGATAATAAATCTGAAACTAAAAGTTATATTAATTGAAAGAAAAAGTTGATAGGTGACAGCTGCTTTCAAACTTGTGGATGAATTACATTTACTATCTAAAAACCCCTATCAAACATTCTGGAAGAGCCTTATTTTAGATCCTTATTACGATACAAACCAGAAAGCTTGTAACTGAAGCTATTAAGAAGGCATCTGGATACCAAACTTATAATATGCTACACTTAGCATTGTAATTAGAGAGAATCAGAACTAGGGATTTTATTAAGATGCTAATTCTTATTTCAGGACTCAAGTAACACATTTTCATGACATCTCCAGTGTATTACAACCTTATTTAAAGATAGACACAATCAATAGCATTGAGATTGGTCTCTACCTTTGCAGCTTTGTTTCTTTCTGTTTACAAATCCATTTGTTATATAATCAAGCCAATATATAAACAAAGAAACATTAAGGGAAAAAACAGAAGCATGTTAGGTAGCACACTATTTTAATTTTGAGAAACCACCAGAGACATTTTTAGGCATTCTATTTCACCGCATATAATTCAACTCATGATTATAGTAATATCACTCCTTAGCTTAAAAATAAAGCTTTTTTTGCCTTTATCTGCTTCATTCCATCTCTTTCCTGCAACATATTACAAACCTATATGAAGAATGTAGGGTTCATATCTCTGTAGTGTGCAGGTATGTGTCCATACTGTTTATCTGGTTTGTAGGTACTTAGTACTATTGCACCATCTGCAGTTCATTGCCTTAAACTCTTTCCTCTGGCTCCACTTTTTCTATTTCACTTAAGCAATCCTGTACTTTTCCTTCCTTAGTTCCTTTTCTCAGCAACTGAGCATCCAATCTGTTAAACAACAGCATATTTGCTTCTAGGAATAAAGAACTTGAAATAATGATTGTGAATGGAGTTTATTTTCATGGCTAACTACAGCTGGGCTTAAATAATGGCTTGCAATGAGAACGCTTCAGAATCACACCACCTGACATACTAAAATGGAACACTTTTCTTCCATTCTGTTCCTAAGATAGAACACTTGCACTTAAAGAATAAAATATATAATAAACTATAAATAGAAAAATATTTGCTTTTTAGATATATTCTAGAATTTGTATGAATACTAGAGTAAGTATACTACTCAATATCAATACATCGCTATTTGCTATATATGATGTAGTTGTACAATATTTTATTTCATTTTACCATTATTTTCTTATTTCTTGCCATATTACCGTTAGCATTAACCTTTTTACTGAATGGACTAATAGATGTGCATTTGTGAAAATACAACTAAAGTAAAATATCATGTTTTCCCAAAAATACAATCTACCCTGAAAGTAAGCCCTCCCCTGAATTTTTGTGTGTGCCTAATATAATCCCTACCCCAAAAATAAGCCCTAGTGAAGTGAGTGGGCGTGGCCAGCCCAGGAGGCAGCCGTTCCCTTCCCTGGTCACCTCAGCCCCTTAACCAAAGCCCGCGGATTAGCTGAGTGAGAGAGAGAGAGAAAAAAAGAGAAATGATGGAGGGGAATAACAAGAATTGCAGGCAACGCTGTTTGAAAGGGTTTCCTCTCCGCTGTTTCTTTCTTTCTCTGTCTCTCTCTCACACACACACACACATACACCCAGATGTTTGATGAGAAATGGCAGAAGGCAACTGGGTAAGGGGACTGACACTCCCCCGCCTCCAGCTTGGCACCTGCTCAGGGTGGTGCCCCGAGGTCCGGCCTCTGTGTGTGGGTCACCTCTGCCTGACAAACATGACATATGGGCTCCCTTGCAGCACCTCCTTTCCCACATGAAGCAGCCACCAGTGCGGGTTCCGTCTGCATGGACATGAAGCAGGATTGGCATGGTCGGTTCTCACCTGCAATGTTGGAGGTCAGGATTGGGTCAAAGCTGCCACTGGCCAATATCAGCAGGCCAGACTCGGTGAGCCGGAGGTGCCACACACGTGCAGCCACCACCCAGGAGAAGAAAAGTGAGTGGGACCCCAAACGCTGAGCTTCATCATCCTCAGAAACCAGGGATCTTGCAGGCATACATAAAGGCTGCCCAAATCCCTGGGTTGTTTGCAACTTGAGTGAGACGTGCAGCCATCTTCCCCAAACCAAGTGGCAGGGAGGGTTCAGGATGACACTTGGGACTGCCCAGTCAGCACCCTTCTAGTACCCACTGCCCTGGCAAAGGCAAAGTGGAACCAGGTGGGGGCTGCATGGGGCTCCTCCAACGGCTTCTCCAACCCCGGCACTGTGGGAACCCCGAAGCAGCATTGGGAAGCTGGGGGTATCCCAGGATTGGAATGCTGAAGACTTGGGATGGAGCCTTTTCGGTGATTGGCAGGAAAATCTGAGCCTGCATGACTTCTCTAAACAGCAGAGCTGCCGCCCTTTTTGGAGCCTGAACGTCCTCTGCAAAACAGCTGAGCTGGGCCTGCATGTCTTCGCTAAATAGCTGATTTTGTTTTGCGGAGCCTGTTCAGGCTCCAAAAGGGGCAGCAGCTCTGCTGAGCCGAGCCTGTATATGTCTTTGCTAAACAGCATTTTCCTGCTGAGCCTTCAGCATTGCAATCCTGGGATACAAACACAGAAAGAGAGGTTTGATCAGATCGCCCTTTGCCTCTGCCTGCTGCCGATGCCATCCCAGCATGTTTTGAAAGGGAGAAGGCGCAGCTGCCATTGCCTGTGCTGGGGCTTGCATAGTGGCAGTGAGAGTCTGGAGGATTTATTTTTTCCAAAACATACCAGGATGGCACCAGAAGCAGGCAGAGGCATGGGGCTGCCCACTCCGTGTCCACGGCTGCTTGCAAGCTCATTTCAGGAAAGAGCCAAGCCCCACTTTTCGATTTTGATGCTTTCGCCACTTGCTTGCAGCAACTGGCATGAGCGACTGCCCGTGCTGCTGTTGGCCTTGTGGGAGTTTTTTGCCCTCCTGGAAGAGCTGCTCTCAGCTGCCCTGCTAGGCTGCTCTGGCCTGGTGCGGGGTGAGTCTGTTAAAATCTATAACTTCCAGAGTGCCCCCCCACTGGCCTGCCAGGGGCCCTTCGCCAGGGGCCACCGGTAGAGCCATGCCTCCTCACCTGCTGCCACCCTCAGGCTGCTCAGTGCCTTCCTGCAGGTCTACTCAGTGTTGCAGGTGCTGGACTATGAGCTGAGCCCAGTACTCCCTGGGCCCTGGCCCTGGTGGGCACTAGCTCTCATTCCAGCTGTGCGCTCTGGGATGCTCCAGAGATCATAGATCTGGGATGACTCACCCCACACCAGGCAGGAGCAGCCCAGCAGAATGGCTGAAAGCAGCACTGCCAGGAGGATGAAGAGCCCCCATGAGGCCAGCAGCAGCACAGGGAGCCGCTCGGCTACCAGTGGCCACAAGTGTCCCAGCAGCAGCAGGGCCAGCAAGAAGGGCAGGTGGAGGCTGAGGCACGCCAAGAACTTGGACCATTGCAGCTGATTGAGATAAGACTGTTCTTGAAGGGAGCGTGAGGTACGTGGGGCCTCCTGCTGCTTTTGCAGCCTCAATCGGCTGCAACAGCAGCTGCAATTCTTCGAGGTGATGGCAGGAGATCACCTGCTGATTAACTGTTTCAAGGACCAAGCTGCTGATAAGACCATTAGGTAAGAAGGCACGAGGGGCAGCTTCCCTCCCCCCGGGGTACATGGGGGAAAAAAATAAGACCACCCCGAAAAGAAGCCCTAGCTGGTTTTTGGAAGGTCAAAAGAAAATAAGACCCGGTTTTATTTTCAGGGAAACATGGTATTTAATTGATAACATTTCATTATTATTAAAAAGTTTGATATTAAACGTTTTATTTTGAATGGTAACCATTCCCCCTCCAAAGGTATGCAGTAAAAGTTGGTGCTTATCATACATAAAGATTCTGACATTATGATCCTAATCCAGCTTAAAGGACATTTAAGGCTTCCCTAGTTCAACTGCTCAATATTTTTATTAATTAACCAATACCTTGTTGTCTTATGTAGACAAACAGTAAGATTTTGTTTTTTTAAAAAAATATCACTATTTGTCAAGTATGCCAATAGGATATGATGGTCAAGGGGTTGGATAAGGAGTGAGAAGATCAAAGTTCTAAACTATTCTCAGCCATGGAAACTCTCTCAATGTCTTAGTCATTCTCTCTTAGCCCAACTCATATGGGGTTGCTATTATGGTGGTAAAATCAAGTTTTAACATGAGCTGCCTTGAGTTTCTAAAAAATGTAACGTCATCATTGTTGTAATCAACATCATCAGCATCAGCATCACCATCCAAGATATGTTTTCTATCGTGTTGGATCCAAAAGATTATTGCTTCTCATGATGTTTTGAAAAATACCATCTTTAAATTTTCATTAAACCAGCAATGGCAACCCTTTACTTCAAACTATTACTACTTTCTAATCCCCATCTCTTGCACATTTACTTATGTTCACTGGATTACAGCAGACTGTAGTACTACACTTGTGGGAAGGTCACAGATTTCTTGTATTGAACAAACAGCAGCCAAAACATGCCTGAAATGGCTCATTACATCTGAAGTTGGGAAGCAAACCTAAATCTAGGTCTCATGAACTCCAAATCTACATTATCAATTGGATTATATTGCCAATTCTTGCTTAAACATAATCACATTTTATATGGCATCTACTCTTCCCTCATAAATGGGAGCTGTGTAAATACATAAGTAAACAAAAATGAATAAACCAGGATAATATTTACATTAACATTACTATATTATAATACAGGATATATTATATCACAGAAACTATTATACTGGTTCTCAGTTTTCCTAATTATTCCTCCCCATTCTAGGTTTTGATTAGGAATACAGAGAAAAGAAGAAGAAAAAAAGACTATGCATAGATCCAGATTAGAAATCTAATTCACGGCTTGTGTCTGAGAAGATCTTAACGTAAACATTCCCACCCCTCCCTAGGACTGCACTGTTAGCAGCAAAGGAAAGTGGCATAAACCCAGCAAAAACCACAACTTACATATGTGCCCATGAATGTTTCAAATCTATATCTTTCCATAGCCCTGATATATAAGTCTGCAAAGAAATCAAGCTGTATTTCTGAAAAATAAAAACTTTTTAATTATACAAGGCCTACCATGGCAAATATCTGAGACGTAATAATACATTTGTTAGTATTTCAACAATCCACCTGAAGCATTTGATCTCAGAGCTCAATTATGGGGGCAGACGTTTGTTGCCTTGGTGATGAGAAACTGAGTGGGAAGGACAGAAGAACATTTCATAGTTCATTGCAAAAACGAGCAGGGCACATTGTTTCCTATAACTCAGCAAATGATAAAACCTAAGTGCCATCATGCTATTATCTAATAAATGTCATAGCAACAGAGATAGTTAATACAACATTTTTATAACAATAAATTAGGAGAAATATACCCAAACCTAAGTATTGGCAACAAAATGCCCACATTCTCTGATTTGCTTCTATTTACCTTAATTGATTAAAAACTTTTGCCCGAGAAGATAAGCGTGAAGAAAATAATTACTTAAAGCGTTATATGACAATTTTTGGAGTACAACCTATGAACTAATACAGTTAGTTCTGTATCAATAACACTTACTGCCTAAACTAATTGAAATTCTTCCAGAAGCTGAAAAATAATGTATGAAGTGGCAATGAATGTTATAAAACCCTAAGGAGTTTTAAAGCATCTTAATATTTCTCAGGGGCAGGGCAGAACAAGGTGGAATCCACTTTAACATAATCCATTTGGATGTTCTGAGAAAAAATCCCAAGCTGTGCTGTCATTTGTTCAGCAATCAACAGTGTAGGGGTGTGTGGGTGGGTTTTGTTGAATATGCAATGAGAGTGAAGTCTGATGTAAGACTTCCCTCATTGGTTCATTTTCCAGGTGGGAAAATGAATGGGCTGTCAGTGGCTGAAGTATCGGACAGCTCCCTGTTAAAGGGAGCTGCCGAGGTGCACTGCAGCGAGTTCTTACCGGAGCCTAAAATAAAAGAGTTATTTTCTGTTACTGATGTTCTGCATCTTCACTCCGCCCACTATTTAACACCGGCAACGAAAGTGGGATCTGAAGAGAACAAAGGACACAACAACTGAACTGGTCAGGCATTCTTGTGGCATCGTTGGCCATCACAGATAAATGACCCAATCCAAGATGTCTGGCACTGCCATCCAGCCCACCAGCTCCATTTAACCCAGCTGGTGAAGACTGGAACTCATACATGAAGCAGTTCCATATGTTCCTGGAAGCAAATGATCTTGATTTGACAGAAAATAGGAAGAGAGCTGTTTTCCTGACCCATTGTGGACCTTCCATTTTTAAGATGGTTTAAAGCTCTATCAGCACCTGCTGAATTGAAGACATTAACATGGACTACATTAGAAAAAACACTATGAGCACATTATGCACCGGTGGCTTCTTCACTCATAAAGTGTCATGAATTTTACTGAAGAGATCAGAAGGAAGGAGAAACAATTAGTGAATTTGTTGCAAAGTTAAGAGAAATCGCAACTGAGTGCGAATTCCTCAACATGGATGAAACAATGAGGGATAGGCTCATTTTGGGTTTAAGAGACTTAACTCTGCAGAGCCGATTGCTAGCTAAACCAAAAATCACATTTAAAGTTGCAATGGAAGAAGCCACCACAACAGAAGCTTCCCAACAGTCAGCTGTAGCTATGAAAAAAGTACATAGCACAAACCCATTAAAAGAAGCGACCACAGTACACCAAGAGAGCACAGAGCAGGAAGGATCCTCCACAGAGGATGATGAAATCGACCGCATCTGCTCTGATAGAAAGGTAGGACCCTCAATAAAAGGAAAAAAAACCTTTCTGGTGTGCTAGGGCGATGGAAATCACCCTAGATCAGAGTGCAGGTTCAAAGACACTATATGCCAAAGATGTGAATGAAAAGGGCACATAGCAAGGGCCTGCCGGGCATCACAGCCAGTTTCACGCTGGCAGAGACAACCTAATTCCTCTACATGACCATATGTCTCACAACGGGGAGCCCACAGGTTCTCATTCATTAAGAACAAACGAGGGAATGACCAAGCCGCTGAAATGGGAGAAATACACCAGACAATTGTGGGATATTCTGATGCTTATTGCTCAAAAAAGATCCATGTATCAGTCCAGATTGAGGGCACTCCATGTGAAATGGAGGTGGAAACAGGATCTTACTTATCCATGATGTCCTGAAAGAACATAAAAAAGCAGTCCCAGAAAGAACCAGACAGCAACTAAAACTTCAAAAGATACTTTTAAAAGATTACCAAGGCAACTACATTCCAGTGCTGGGAAGCGGATTTTTCAAAACTGCATTCAAGGAATTTGTGGATCATCTAAAACTGACCATCGTGGACAAGGTTCTACCCAGCCTGCTCAAGATGGAGTGGTTCGATGCCCTGGGACTGGAAGTGACTGGCATCAATATGGGCTCCTCGGTGTCCCGTCTGCCAGGC
>AZIM01001263.1:76141-86557 GCA_000516915.1 Ophiophagus hannah | reverse complement strand
ATTCACTTAACAACTGGGGCAAGAAAAGTTGTAAAATGGGGCAAAACTCACTTAACGTCTCTCTTAACAACAAAACCTTTGGGCTCAATTGTGGTTGTAAGTCAAGGTCTACCTTATTTGTATCAGATGTTAGGCGGCAATGAGACAATATGGGAGTTTCAATTGTGACATCACTATGCACTATTTTCTATCATCAGAGCTAACTATGGATGCCTACTGAATTTTGCTACTTGTGAATATATCAGGATTGTTGTAGCCAAAATCCAGAAGATTTTTGTCCTTGCAGAAAGTTTAATATTCAAAAGTTATCTTTAACAGACCTGTATGTGTGATACACATGTTATACAGTGTACATATATGTAGATAGAAGCACACACACATAGCATTTTTTGAATGAAATATAATTATTTTACATATTTTCCTATATTTTCATAGCTGGTTGTAATATGTAAAACTATATATTTTCTTGAATTATACACAATACAAAATATAAAATAAAATTTATAAAATAAAAAGATTATTTTCATCTTAGAATTAATTACCTGTTCAAATCATCTTGATGTTCAGCAGCAAAGTAAAAGCTTTTGATTTTGGGATGACAGGCCTTGAATGCACTACACAAAAAAATATGAAAAAAAATCATAACAAAATACTAAATATGTTAGCGCATTTCTTTCTGCATTTCATGTTTGTGTTCTCTTTTTGTAAAAAAAAATCTAAATGGACATCAATAATGCTTTTATATCTATTTTTTGTTTTTAACTGAAATATGCATGTGTAATCACATAATGCTCTTAAACTATAATGTGATATGAGTCTACTTAAGAACACAGTGAATTCAATAGGCCTGATGTAGCAATTTTACAGATGCATCTCTAGACAGGTCATTGGAGCTTCAACTTCTTAGTAGTTGAGGAGGAGAACAAAGTTTGTGACAATCTATTAAAATAAAATCATTCACAGTAATGGCAAATTCCATAGATCTGTTTTCTTTCAATAAAGTACAAAAATAATATCTTCAAATTTAGACAAGGATTTTTCAAACTGCATCCCATGGAAATTAGGCTTTTATGAGAACTTGAGAAGGTTTCATAACAGATTAAGGATGGGGGCAATCACTCAAATGCAGCTAATTTTCTAACACTTGAGGTTTGCCTCTTGATCAGAGGTACTCAGGATTATTTTTAGCAAGTTCCACAGCCTGAAAATATTTGAAAAGTTAGTCCTGAGTTAAATCATCAAGCCTAGTTCTAAGATATTACAAAGAAATAAGTGTCTGTTAATATAAACAAATCATTTGTAAAATATCTTGGTAATGTAAAAGTTAGCTAGAGATCCATATTACATTTTTAGTTATACTATTTATTTTCATCTTCTAGAAGCACTGTAAGACACAGCAATGATAAACCTTTATAGGTTTATCTAGTATTATATAATACACATTAAATAATGATAAAGGCCCAATCAATGGTGGGATTCAAATAATTTAACAACTGGTTCTCTGCCCTAATGACTGCTGGGTAGGCATGGCTGGTTGGTCATGTCACTGGTAGGCATGGCCAACTCGATGTCACTCACATCAAGGGGCACCTCACCTGGCCTCTCCTCGCCCCTCCCCTCCCAGCCACTCCTCGACTCGTCTTGCATGTTATGGTGAGAGAGGAAGCTTTTTCAAAGTCATCTTCCCCTTGATACTAGCCAATAAGATGAGGTTTTGCTATCAGAAGACCTAATGTACATTTCCAAGTATTGATAATCACCATTCTCTTGGTAAGACTGAATGGAGAGATTTATAAAGAATAAGAGTTGGAAGGCACCTTCTAGTCCAACTCCTGCTCAAGCATGAGACCCTATAATATTATGGACAAATTTCTTCTTAAAAACCTCCAGTGATGGTATAGCCACAACTTCTGAAGGCATCCCATTCCTCTGATCAATTGTTCTCACTGTCAGGAAATTTCTTATTTCTAGATTGAATCTGTTTGATAAGTATCCATTTCACAGATCCGTCTCACAGTTACTTCCAGTTAAGCACCATCTATTCTATACCTGTGCATTTGGTTTTTTTCCTTGCCTAAGTGTAAAATCTTAACTTTATTCTCTATTAAATTGCATTTTTGGTGAGAAATGATGTTCTATAGTGGCATTCAGTTTACTACAATGATTTTTGCAAAATGCACTAAAGCTTGAAGAATACATCTCTGCATAAACTGATAAAGATTATTCTTTTTGAACATTAAAGCATATAGTCAAGCAAGTATTTCCAATCCATTGTAAATGAAAACACATTTGAAAGGCATTTTCAAAGCAGTCAGTTAGTGGATGTCTTACCATTCTTTCTCTTCTCTTTTAATTAAATCTTTCTGCTTTATTTTTTTCCATATTCCAAAACTTTCACAGATCCTTCACAAAGAGCCACTTCTAATATAACTGGAATACATTGTTTTCATTCTCAGTTTTTCTGGTTACAGAACTTCCCTTCTCCTTCACTCATCATTCCTCCCTTTAATGATGTTTGTACGTACTTGCAAGAAAAGGAAGCATTTAATTTTGGAGCCACCTGGAGCAGGCAGTCCATTGTATCCAGGCTCAGCTTCATCCCGAGTGGTGATCCTAGCACTGGTGGCCACCACCACTTCACGAGCCAGCCAGCCAGCCAGCCTGCCTAGCCCGAGCCTGCCAGGCGCTCTTGGCCAGTCTCCCGAGGACCAGACACGAAGGGACGATTGCGCCCAGCCCTGTGTTGCCTGGAAAGGCCAGCAGGCGAGGCTTCCAGGTACACCAAAGGGGCCAGGGGTGGGACTTCCTCCCCTACCTCTTTTGGGAGATTTTCAAACAAAGGGCTGGGAACTTCAAGCCAGGTGCATGCTGCAGCCTCGTCCAACCCCACCAGCAGCTCTAGGCTGGGCAGTGGTTCAGCTTTCCCAGCTGGCTGCAATTGCAACCTTACCTTCCTCCTGCAGCTGGAGGCAGAGGGGAAGGTGAGCCAAGGCTGAGCCATCACTGTTTGGGTCCCTCCCAGCCCGCTTCTCACCCGCTGCTTGGATTCTCCGTAGCTGTGGACTGGAAGGTAAGGCTGACAGCAGAGAAGGAAGATCCACTCCGGGCTTGCTGCACTCAGCCAAAGGGCCGCCTCCGTGGGAGGGAGGACATGGTGAGGCTCATCCACCTTTTGGGCCTTGCTCTGGGGTGCCGCCTGCTCACCCTCCCCTCTGTTTTGGGTCCCACATCCAGACTGCAAAAAGGGGACGTGCCGCTTCCAGGCCAGCCTGGCCAGCAGATAGGTGAGTGGGCAGCTCTTGCGGGAGGCATTTTCTCTCAGGCCTCCCACCCAGAGGCTCCACAGAAGCTGGGCCTGAAAGGTAGCCTCGCCTTGCCGTGTCCCCCCTTACTGAGGCAGCCCTTCAGCTGAGTGTAGCACACCCGGAGTAGATCTTCCTTCCCCTTCATCAGCCTTCCTTTCTAGCCCATGGGGCTCGCACCATTCTCATAGTGGTGGCCCACGCTCGGCCGAAGCATGCGGGCTGGTGGAGGAGGGGTGGCTGGCAGAGGGGCANCTAAAACGCTCGGAGGGGTGGCTGGCAGAGGGGCGATGCAGATGGAATAGCCTTGTGCTCCCTGATTGCCCCGCTTCCCCCCACCTGCTGGCAGGCAAGGCCCAGCAGTGGTGGAGAATCCGGGTAGGGAGCAAGATACAAAGCCGCGAAAGGAAGGTAAGGTCACAGGATGAAGAAAGAGGCAGTCGTGGCCGAAGAAGTGGGGAGAGTGAGTAAGGAGCCTCTGAAAAAGGTGAAACAGAGCAGAGGTAAGTGAGCTGATTTGGCAAAGGGTGAGGCCATGGTGGAAACATGCGGAAGCAAGTGGGGCGATGGGAGGGAGTGTCCCTTTAGAAAGGCAGAAATTGTCATATCCCCTGACCCAAGGCAAAGGGTGAGTGGGTGGCATCTGCCCAGAGGCCCTGAGGAAGGCCAGAGGCAGGGACTAGCGTGTCCCCTGACCCAAGGCTAATGGCAAGAAGGCGGCATCCTCCCTGGGGAAGGCCAGAGGCAGGAACTGGCACATCCCCCAATCTGAGGTAAAGGGTGAGCGGGCTACATGCGGGTGGAAGGGTGGAGAGAGCCAGGCCCAAAACTTTGTCCACCCCGACTCGGCCCTTCGGCTGAGTGCCTTACCTTCGCGAGCAGCCATGGTGAGCAGAGCAGGCGAGGTACGGAGATCAGCTGGGCCACATGGCCAGCATGGTAGACCGCAGCGAAGGCAGGCAAATGGGTGAGGCATGGAGATCAGATGGGCTGCATGGTCTGGGCAAGCAAGTGAGTGAAGGAGACAGAGAGTAGCTGAGCACGGGTGTGTTCTAGCCACTGGCCAAGGCGGGTGAGGTGAGATAGGGCAGGGTGGGGCCAGCCAGTGATGCAATCAGCTGGTTCTTTGAACTATGCAAAATCTTAACAACCGGTTGGCCCAAACCGGCTGAATTCCACCTCTGGGCCCAATAAGTGAATAAACATGCAAAATTCAAATAAACATCAGCTTGTTGTGAACCAACCATAATAATAAAGGAATTCCAATAAATAAAAGGTTAAAATAGAGAAAGATGTCATTTTTGTCCTACTGTTTCTAGCTGTTAATTTACAATACTTACTACTTCTTGCGACATTCATTAGCTCTATCAATTTTAAATTCTGGTAAACTGATGAATCCTTCTGCTTTTTCATCCTATGAAAATGAATACATTAAAAAACAAAAGCAGGCAAAATTAAACAAACAAATGCAACTTTACCAAGGGTGGCAAACTCAAGGCCTGTGGGCCAGATTCGGCCCTTGGGGTGCTTGGATCTGGCTTGTGGGGCCACTCTGGAAACAGCAAAGGACTCACCTGACTCTGTCAGCAAAAACGGGTCCCTTTTTTGGCCATGATGGCTTCCTGCAGCTTTCAGCAAAAATGGAGCCCATTTTTTTCTGGCAGAGGGCTGCAGGAGGTTGTTGTGGCAGAAAAAGGGGCCANNCTGTCCGTCCCGTCCCCCCCGTACTCCTTTTTGCTGGCAGAGGACTAGCAAAACACTAAAAATAAAACAAAAGGAGAAATGTTTCCCCTTTTGCATTTAAGCATGCAAGAAAGGGCAGGAAAGGAGAAAGGGAAAGAAGAAAGACAAAGAAAAAGAAAAAGANGAAGAAAGACAAAGAAAAAGAAAAAGAAAAGATGGCAAAAGAGGAAGGAAGGAAAAATAAGCAAAGAGGGGAAGGAAGAAGAAAGGAGAANGAAGAGGGAAGGAAAAAGAAGAAAAGGGAGGGAGGGAGGGAGGAAGGAAGGAAGGAGATTATAATGAGAGTGAGGGTCGGTCTGTAGGAAGTCCTGCCTTAGCACTTGGCCACAACAGGTGCCCCTGATATGAATGAAGTTGAGCTGGCCACGCCCACCCTGGCCATACACCCCCCCGCCTCGCCCCCCCAAGATCAAACAGAACCCTGAACTGGCCCTCAATGAAATCGAGTTTGACACCCTGGAAGTATACTTATAAACTATTTGGCCCCCAGAGGAGAGAATTTAATTTAATAAACACTTCAGCTAGAATAATTTTAAAAATCTTGCTAAAAAGTGGATCATATGACAGTTAAATTTTATTAACAAGAAAAATGTGTAATTTGTGTTACAGGTAAGAGTGAGCAATATGAAATAACATTTTTGTTTTGGCTTAGTGATGTGAGAGAATTCAGATGATGGAATGATTAATAGTGGCATAATATATGAAATAAGTCATAATGGCGTACCAAAAAATCTTGATTAAATTAATTGTTGTGCAAAAGATGTTACTTAAATTCTACTAACATAAGAATTCTGTGGTAGAATATTATGACAAATATTGTTGGAAGTATAATGCAGATCTAGACCTAAAGATATTAAAAGTCACCTGTCAAAATATTATTTGGTTATTTCAAAACAATAACTGAGTTCAGGAAACAAATTAATCCATGATGGTTTAATCACACTGCCTTACACAACATCTTAATTATGCGTGGCTTACTAAATGGATGGATACATGGAACATAAGAGCCTTGGTGGTGCAGTAGTTAGAGTGCAGTACTGCAAGCTACTTCTACTGCAGCCAGCTGCCTGCAATTTGGTAGATCAAATCTCACCAGGATCAAGGTTGACTCAGCCTTCCATNTGCTATTGCTATATGATGTAAAATCCAGAATACCCATATAAAATTTGAAATTCACATCTACTGTATTTCTGCTATCGCTTCTTCTTAGAATTACATTTCTTGTGTTACTACTATATTTAGAACTACAATCAGACTTTTCTTTCTGAGATCCTGTTTCTAGATCTAGCAATTCTATACTTCTTTGCCCTTGCCTAGGTATCATATTTTTGACAAAATTGCACAGCTCTCTTAACTTAAGAAGTTATGTGAATGTTTATCTGAATATCCTTTTCCTCAACTGTATATTCACAACATATTGAATTATCAAGACCTTACTTTATAGGTCATTGTCAATTTTCTCTTTAATTACTGTCTTTTGTCCAATAGTTTATTTTTGTCTTCATATCTCTTTACCCCTTTTATTTTTCATGTTAAACTCAAGATATATTTTAGACTCTAATTTAACTTCACTGTTCTCTCCCAGTCACAGTCTTCTATACTTAAATTCTAATCAATTTAACAATATTAAGCTTTCCAAGAACTAAAAGAACAGTTAAGTTCTTTGAAAAAAAATACTTATACCAAAAATCACATTTGTCCCCATAAACTGAGATTATTACGTAGGGCAGTTAATTCTGCATAAGACTAGTAGAAGCAGGCAACTTGTACTTACAGAACAATCTCATTCAATGTTATGTAATTGGCTTTACTGCTTTGGTAACCAGTTTATGCAAGCCCATCCACCGGCAGTCATTTTACAAGACCACCTTTATCCTTCTCTTAAAATCCCAGATGTGTTCTGCTACAAAAGTTTGTTACAATGTATAGGATTGTACGTAATGGGATATATGCCTTGTACGCAATGGAATATATGTGTACAGAATAGTCAGAGAGTCCTGAAAATGGATGTCTTTCAAATAATGACTACAGTATTTTCCAGTTCCCTCCTAAGATACATGCGTGCTGTTTTTCTTTAAAGCAAAGACAAAGGTTTCATTTGCTTTAATTCATTATGATTAAATATTAATTTTGATATATGCATGGGAGGAACTGTACACTGTGCTCCATTTACTTTTTTATGCTATAAGAATTTTCACTGTTGAAGAAATAAGTGCAGATTTTTGGAGTACTTCTTAGTACTCCAAATAATTAAAACAATGAAATAATTAAATTAATTAAATAATTAAAATAACAAAAATTCTAGATAAGTATACATTGTATCTTTGATGTTCATAGATTAGTTAGTTTTGGTAAAAGAGAAATAGTCATGTCTATTTCTTACCTCCTCATTGATATACCAGTACAGGGAGGTTTCCTTCAGAACAAACCAGTATTTTTTCCATTTTTGCGAAAAGTAACTTTTAGCATCTTTCTTTTTCCACAGCCAGCCTTCACAATCTCCACGACCTAGATCTTTACAAGAAATCCGCCGCTTACTCTTACTAGGTGCTAGACCTGGAAAAAAATGTTTCAACATTTATATAAATATATTTTAAATGGAAAATGAATTAACATGCACATATACAAAGTTATGCCATCTACAAAATATAAACCCTAAAGGGTACATGCTGATGTGTCTGAGCTACTAAGGAATGAGAAATGGAATCTTCTACTATGATAAAAACAAAAAGTACTAACAGTTGCTAGTCATAAGGCTATATACTTGAGTGGGGATGCTATTCAGTCATTTTTGCTATGATCTTGCC
Source organism: Ophiophagus hannah (assembly GCA_000516915.1). Lineage (NCBI taxonomy): Eukaryota > Metazoa > Chordata > Lepidosauria > Squamata > Elapidae > Ophiophagus > Ophiophagus hannah. The sequence goes on along the minus strand of AZIM01001263.1, from coordinate 78,705 downwards.
ACAGTTTGACTATTTGAACTAATACAGCAAAACTATATTCTGACCTTCATAAAGCTTTCAGTCTAACATGAATCTTTTTTTCTGCCATGCATTATTATTAAGGCTAAATTCTGCAAAAAAACAAAAAACAAAACCCACTCACTAATAAATAGCTATGTCTGAAGCACAACATATTTCTCTGATAGCAAGAATATTTAAGTATGTGGCTTGTTATAATTATGTAAAGTTCACATATCTTTTAAATCACATGTGCTTTGAAAACCTATAGATTAAAAAAAACAGTGAAAAAGCTCTTTTTATAGAAATAGACTGAAGATAATCATGACTTCCTGTATACTTATTTTAAACTTAAAATGTTTTTGTACAATTTACAATATTATTTTATTTGCCACCAGAAGTACAAGAAGTATTTCACATAATATTTACCTTTATTCTTCTTTTTAGACTTATGCTGAAGAGAGGATTGTTGAAATGTCTGGGAGAAAAACATACATGTGGTTTGGTTAATATATGCCAATCTAATCACAATCATGTAATATAATTATCAAACCTTTAGAGGGGAGGCAAAAAATTCTATATCAACCACATTTTAGAAGGTGGGAGAATAACATGGTCTTAATGAGATATTGTATTCTAGGTTATCCTTGGACCTCATCTGGTTTTGTATGTTTCTCCCTCTNTGACTGTTGTAAAGTTTACATTTCAAGTTTCATGCAAATAGAAAAGGAAATAAAAAGTTTATGAACTAATTAAATTTAATTTCTAGAATTATTTATATGCACATTCTGGACAAGTGTGATATAACTATGGCTGACAAGGTGACAGAATTACTATATAAAAAATTTACTCATTGTTTCATTTGTTTCATTTCAACAGTAATATTTTTTAAATGTTTTAAGAAAGAACTTGAAACAACCAACTTCTGTCAAAATTGTGATTTGGTCACACTATACAAACATTCGGATTGGGTGGGGGGAATCTGTCAGTAGAAGAAATTAGATATTTGTGCCTGGCACTCCAGATATATTTGCCAAGGGGCTGATCACTATGAAACTGGAAAGAAATATAAATGAATGATAACTGCAAAGAAAATCAATATCTCTAATCACAGACCTTTGACTGTAATTCAGTGAAACCTGTATTTATTTTTAAGTAAGACTATATGGCATTTGATTTTCCTGAAAAAATATTATGCTACCCAAGTATTTATTTAATATCATATTTCTCTGGAAAGTCAAATGCTATAGAGTGCTACATATAAATAAGTAAACATTATATGATTCCTCAGTACTTTCATGCCCTCTTTAATCAGCCTGGGGAAATCACTATTCTTCATTCCTCCTGTGCACTGCAAAAGCTTGATACAATTGCATCAAAATGTTACAGTTAGGTTCTATGTTATCTCAGCTGTTTAACTCTTCTTGCCTCTTCTGCACAATTTTATCAGCTGGATTTAGATCTAATAAATGAAGGCATGATAATTAATTCTGTACTTCTATCCTGTAAATTCTAATCATGATAACTCTGTTACAGTTAGTTAAATACCAACTTTCCAAGACATTTTATATTTTTAAGGAAGTCTTTGTGTTTAATTGCTAATTCAAGCCATGACATGAAAGCAAACTTAGATTTTTGTATAATTTTGGAGGGCTGTTGCCAAAAAAAACCAAAAAAAAAAACCCCACATAGGCCGAGATTGTGTCCTATGGACAAAGGGTTGTTAACACTGCAGCTCATGTCCTACTACACTGTGTCTTCTTTAAGGACTCCTGGACTCGCTTTAAGAACACCTCACCTAATAAAATACACAAAGTATTTTATTTGAATGTAGCCAAATTTTGTTACACTGAATGCAAAATTAGACAGACTCTAACTACCCACTGATAATCCACCACTAATCATAATATTATTTTTTCTGTTTTTTATTTTTTACTATTGTTATTTTTAATGCTTTCATTTGTAATGCTGGTCTGTAACCATAATAAAAATTGATTGATTTATATATCTTCACAAAATTTTTACATAAATTGCACTTATATAATAGATATATCAGTTTATATTTTCATAAGCTTAGTATCTAAAGCAAAATTCAATTTATTTAAAGATAATTCACATGTCTAAAAATTATTGTATACAAACTGGTCATTTTCAGTTTATATGAAGAACATGAACACACAACATCTGTAAACTTTCTAAAAATTTCAAGTTAAATCTTGGTGTAGAACTCAACTCTTTGTGACTTCATAAACATATCTAAGTAGTTTGTTTGGTAACAAAACCAAAGTGATTTATCATTATTTAAGTATGTTCTTTAAAAAAAAACTTCCTAGTGTAGTCTATAGTCCTATTTATTACTTGTATGTATATTGCTTATTGAATAGCCTGAAGGCCTTTTCAAAGATCACATGGTTAAAAGAAAACCTTACAGTTACAAAAGTGACAATCTAAAAATATATACATATATAATGTTAAGTTAACAATATCAGTATTCAATAACTATATTTACGAAGATAAAATACTAAATAACGTAGCTCCTTTCTAGCTCAGCTCATCTTTCTTACAAT
>AZIM01001263.1:22268-40918 GCA_000516915.1 Ophiophagus hannah | reverse complement strand
TAACAACCATGTTACTAACTTAACAAATGCGATGGTTCAACTTAACAACTGTGACAAGAAAAGTGATAAAATGGGCAAACTCACTTAACAAATTTTTCACTTAGCAACATAAAGTTTGGGCTCAGTTGTGGTCGTAACTCGAGGACTACCTGTAATGAAAGGCTTAGGGTATGCAATCTGTTTTCCTAATGCGTTCATTAAACCTTTGTTAGCAATACAGAAAAAGTATTCTAACAGAAATCCTAGGTGTAGCATATATATTTTTTACAGAAACAACATTTTTTTCTTGAACCAGAAACCTTTACAATCTTTTGCCTAAAAATGTGAACTTCAGGAGGAAAACAGTGTTGATCTCCTATTAGTTTCAATTCACAACATTTCCTTCAATTTCCTCTGCCACTGTTACCTCTGCATTTTTAAAAGATTCAGTGAAAGATAGAGAACGTCTCTATATCTATGTTACAAAAGGACTCCTTGTGCCAATGTGGACTGGTTTTATTTGCCGCTCTTTCCACTTTTTATACTAGTCCTTTTCGTCTTTCAATTTGTCAGAGAGTTCTTTATGCAGAATTCTGGTTCCTTTTGAGAGCTGTTATTTTTCTTCTTCATTGGTTTATTAAAATATTAAAGTTTATTTTAGGATAAACTTTAATTTTTTGATTGTTCTTATTTTTTCTTTTGTGCAGAGTTCTGGATCCTCTAGGAAGTAGAGCAATATAACAGCAAAATAATATAGTATTTGTATATGTAGATTAGTTATGTACAGGTAATTGTCAGCTTATGACCACAATCGTGCCCAAAATTTCTGTTGCTAAGCAAGGCAATTATTGCACCCCATTTTATGACTTTTTTGCCATAATCATTAAGCAAATCACTGCAGTTAATTGAATTATGAGTGGTTCATCAAGCCTGGATTCCTCCATTGACTTGTTGGAAACCAATTGGGAAGGTTACAAATGGTGATCATATGACCCTAGGATAGCACAACTGTCATAAACTTCCATGTTTCCCAAAAAATAAGACTGGATCTGATTTTCTTTTGGACCCTAAAATAAGCACTAGGGCTTATGTTCGGGGAGTGTCTTATTTTTTTTTTCATGTATTGGAGGGCCATTTCTCCTGTTTGCTCATGGTGGGATAGGAGGCCATGCGGCTTATTAGTGCTGCTGCCGTAAGGCAGGGGAGATGGATCTGCCCCAGCAACCCACATTGGCTTACCTCAGGGCCCCCGCAGCCAGGCCATCCACACCCTGATACCTGCCTTGCCTCACAGCTGCAGCACCAGCACACTGCTTGGTCTCCCACTCTGTTACAGCCATGAGCAAGCAGAAGAAGTGGGCCGGTGGCCACATGGGCTCCTGCTGCCCATCGCTGCTGGCGCTGCTGCCGCAAGGCAGGTATCGAGACATGGATGGCCTGGCTGTGAGGGTCCTCTGGTAAGCTGGTGCAAGTTATATGGGGAAACTCCATCACCCTGTCTTCCTTTGCAGCTACGGCACCACGAGCATCCAGATGGAAAGGTGGCTGGCTGGCTGTGCAGGCTCTTAAGCAGGGGTTATTTTGGGGGTAGGGATTATATTAGGCGCATTCGTAAAAAACATGCTAGGTCTTATTTTCAGGTAAACAGGGTACATGACAACTGTCAAGTGCCCAAATGTTGATCATGTGACTATGGGGATGCTGTAACGTTCATAAGTGTGAAAACTGATTAGAAATAATTTTTTTCAGTGCCATTGTAACTTTGAAGGGCCACTAAATGAATAGTTGTAAATTGAGGACCATCTGTACAATAGTATGATGATTGGCATATATATTGATCTTTTCATAACTGCTTTCAGGGATTATATAGGAAAGTCACAAAGATTTATTTATTTCACTTACATATCACAGTATTTTTTCAGATCTAAAACAAATTTCACCGCCCACCATCCCAGTGTCTAATAGAGAGGAAGAGAGCGCAAATGATAAAATGAGTATTGTGATAGCACTACACAACATGCCTCCTCAAATGCAAACACTGAAGAGAGCACTTTGCTTTATGACATCACAGTATGCATGACAACATTTTGTCATTCACTCTCTAGTGTCTCAATTTCAAGGTACCCTGTTTAAATGTGGGTTCTATCTAATCTCAGAATTATCAGATTGTATCGAATAATTGTACTAATTAATGAAATTTTGCCCATCCAATTTTCCATACAAAACTAGGAACACTTTTCTTATTCATTTCTTCAAATGCATTAAATAAAGCTGAGGATAAAATATTCTAATGAAAAGCTATGACATAAATATTATATAACAGAATCTGTTATTATTGAAATTACTTTTATGTGTTTATATATTAAGTAGAAACATTTACACACTAAAAACATGAATTAATGCACAGAAAAGGAAAGCAGCTTACTACAAACCCTATAGAAAACATTATAGTTAATCTTGGAACATTTAAAATGCAATTCCATAAGATGTCTATGAATTTGTATTGTAATAGAGCCTAGCTTGGAAGCTCCTTGAGGCAGAACAACTATTTCTGATACTGCCCTCCTTATCTCTCTCTGTATTTCTTCCAATGACAGGCTGATATTTTTAAAATTGCTTACAGACGATGTATTTCCTTAAATTTTACAAATGGTGAAGTAAACTTTATAAGAGTTTACTTTGTGGTAAGATGGGCAGTCAAAATAAATAAATAAACAAACAAACAAGTAAATAAATTTTAATTTTAGTCCAAATTATGCAAATATAATTTATAAATATCACTCCTGTTGGTCTTTTTGAAAATTTACAAACATGTTCCAGATCAGTTTAGCAATGCCACACCTCAAACTTAAAATTACACAATAGCTCTATTTCCATGTCAAATAATTATTAACTTAACACAATGTGTGGACCTATACTGCAAAAGTAGCATTTTCTTAATTCATATTTTATTATTTTTTGTTTCTGAAAATATACAAACATAGTGTAAAAGTGCTGTTTATAAGAGCAACAATATATCAATATATGGCAACAACCTACTAAATTGTCTTCAAAAATAAACGTGGATATTTTTGCAAGCCCCTAACTCTTTTAAACAACTTCTCCAAAAATCTACACGTGGTATCTACAATATGGTAGAAAGAGTAAATGTCACTTGGCTTGGAGCCAATATACAAAGAAAGATTATTTTCTTTTGCCTGGAAAATTGAAATAATCCATGTACCTAGGACACCTTCCTTCTAGTGATATAGAAAGAATTTAAAATCTGAATCATTTCAAGCTAAAAAACAATCCATTTCAATTTCAGGACAGCTTAAGCACAGAACATTCCCAAAATGTTGAAAACAGCATCAAACACTTCTACCAAAATTGGGACAACTCATCTCGAACTCAAGCAACTTGAAATTTGGTTTGCACCCACTGATTTCCTTCTATTCTGCAAAGTATCACTTAATCACTAAACAGAGGGAGGAGATTCACAATTCAAAAATGAACAAACAAAAAGACACAAACATGAGATTAGTATTTTATTTTTACTTGATATTAAATTATTTATTTAATAAGGCATATAATTTTATGCATTTTAAAAAGGATATGTAGAATTCAGGTTATATATACATTTAAAACTGAGGAATAAAAGATTGCCTCAACTTTGCAAGCTGTGGATTTAATATTAATTTAAGATAGCAAATAAATCTGCAGATATTTCACAAAGCATTTTCAAAGCATACAAGATTAAATCCACATATGCTGCTGAAATGAATCACAATAAAGCAGCACTGAGATAATCCAAAACTAAAATGATGGTGTATGATTTATGATTAAGCATTGTTACCTGCAGAGCAAGGGGCTTCCATCTCATATTTTTCAGTAAAGCTGGTGCTGAGGTAAGCATGCTCTGAGGTCGCTTTTTCAAAGTTAAGATAACACCACTCGGATCCTCTCGTAGTGCATTCACCAAATTTTTCAACTGCCACCCCACCTGGTAACCAGCAAAATTATTACAATAAAGTTGAGATAGATTATTCACAGTGTAATCCTCCCCTTTTAATAAGATTAGTAAAATCATTAGATTTTGCAGACTGCTGTTTAAAATTTCACAGTTGACATCACTAAAGCATGCTGTTTAAAATCAGTATTACTGGAATGCATTAGAATGGATTATCTGATTTTTAAAATTAGACTATGTATCACTGATGAAAACTGGGGGATTTATTCTTATTTTTAGGAGTTATTTCAATAAATAGTTCAAACTCATTAGAGTTGAGCAATGGAACACTCCCAGACAGAGTTAAAATAAATACAACTTAGCTAGCATTATTTTAGTTGCACAGTCACATTTAATTATCCTCTTAAAGTAACCGTGCTATTAATCCATCATTTTAGTAGATATTAATGTTATAAAATTAATCATAAAAATATTATTCTTTCAGACTGACCAAAAATAAGGAAAAATCACTAAAATGCCTGTCTTTTTATAACAAAAACCTAACTTTCAAATTGTTCAAAATGTATTAGTAAGTGCACATATATATAAATTAGCCTTGGTTATGCAAACATTGTAGTATTACAGATACAGTATAAGTAGTCCTCAACTTATGACCACAACTGAGCCCCAAATTTTCAATGCTAAGCAAGAGAGTTATTAGGTGAGTTTTGCTCCATTCTTGCCACAGTTTGGTGAATTGTTGCAGTTGTTAGCTTAGTAATATGGTTGTTAAGTGAATCTGGCTTTCCTATTGATTTTGCTTGTCAGAAGGTTACAAAAGATAATCACATGACAAACACCCCCCCCCCGAGACTGCAACTGTCATAAATACATGCTAATTTCAAATTTTGATCACGTGACCATGGGGATGCTGCAACCATCATAAGTGTAAAAATGGTCTAAGTTACTTAATTTCATGCCATTGTAACTTTCAATGGTCACTAAATGAATGGTTATAAATCAAGGACTACCTGTATGGAAATTCAGAATTTACAACAGAGGCAGATAAGGTCAGAATAGATGTTTTCTGAAAGAATACATTGATATCACACTGCTAACACTTCTGGAGTCCTTCATATGAAGATACAAAAACAGAGATATGTGGTGAATGATCTTTGACATATATATGACAACACACATGTTCTGGGCTGATTTCTCAATTGTTTCCTGCACTGTACACAAAGAGAACTTTTGGTCTAAGTACTGAATTAAATTTGCTTTTAGATTTCAGAGATTCTGGACATAAAATGCACTTAATTTTTTTTAATAGTGGGACGTGGCTTTCTACATTACTGATTTAGTGTTAAAATGCCACTTGATACTACTATTGCTGGGTATATAATTCTATCTTTCCCCTTTTAATGCATTTATAAGTAGATGATTTAAAAAATGAACCAAGATAACTATGAAAAGTTTTGCCTTGAAGCAAGAAGCACACTGAATTTGAAAAACTTATTTAATTCATTTTCCCTTATATACTAAAACCAATATTTAAAACTAACAGCAATAAGAGTGGTCACGGTAATAAATGTTACTGTCTGAGAAACATACAAACAACTTTCCCAATAACTCTTTAGGAGGTGATTAGACAAGGGAATGCATTTTCCCTTAGTTTCTACTTGCTGAATTGAATACAAAATAACTTTCAAAACTACAATCAATTACAGCAAAATTTTCAAATGTTTTCAAAAGATAATTGTGAAATCAGTGAAATATTTATTAATGGCTACGGTGAAGATCACTCATACTATTTCCTATTGAATCCCTATAATGAACGAATGTATACTCTTGAAAACTGTAGAACAGAGAACTGTATAATTTTTCTTAAAAACCTTTTCATTAATTTACTCAAATCATTTGATTAAGAACCAGCATAAAGGGACTCAATATATCTAATAATGGGATAGTGATCTGAACAATTAGAAGCATTCTTGAATATCTAGGCAAAATTTCTCCAACCCTGTGTCCTTCAAATATATTGGACTACTACAGCTTCCAGAATTTGGGAAAGCTTAGTTTATAGATTCAATTATATCAAGTCAGATTTTTTAATTAACTGTTCACTGAAGCCTCATATATTTTTATATATTATTTTTTCTAACTTATCTAGACATATCTGGAAATAGCAAAGGACTGGCCTTCAGTGCCTCTGGGAGCCAAATAGTGTGCGGGAGGCTGTGTGCAGGCCCCCTGTGCCCTGTTTCAGCCTGGATGGCCTCCTGCAGCATACTGCCATCCAAAACGGCGTGCAGAAGGGCAGCATGAGCCCTGCATGTCCTGTTTTAGTGGGAGGGTGCTGCAGGAGGCTGTCGAGGCTGAAAATGAGGTGCAAGGGGGCTGCATGAGGCCCCCCACACCCTGTTTTGGCCAGCAGGGTGCTGCAAAAGGTTGTCCAGGCTGAAAATGTGACACAGGGGGCCTATGTGGCCCCCATGTCCCGTTTTTGCCGGCAGGGTGCTGCAGGAGGCGTTGGTCCCATCTCCCCCCGCCCAGCAGCCCACAGAGAAGAACTACAGTGCTGATCGGCCCTCGAAGAAATCCAGTTTGACACCCCTGACTTATATGCCAAGATGAAGACACAGAAGCTTAAGATGAAGAGAGCTATAGTTCGCTCTTGGGCTCAATTGTGAAAAATGCTTAGAGTAAGAACAACCTAATATATGAATCATATTTTAAATGAACAATTTAATTGTACATTTTATTAACTAGTTTGATTATCAAATTCATTTTAAAATGGATAAGATAAACACAGTCCATTCCAACTCTCAACAGAATGGGTTCATTATGAAAAAGATGCCTATTTTTTAACCATCTATTGTCTCTAATGTATCACTGTTAATTATTGTTAAAGATGACCACAATTGGTTGCCATGGTGATGAGGTAATATTTATAAACAAAGTAAGGTTAGTGGAATTTGCAATAAATTCTGCTCTACCTACAGAACTTATAATTGTGCTTTAAATGAATATTGACAAATTAGAATTATTCTTTACATTATTTTCTATACATATCTTAACTCAATAATGTAATAAATTCCTGAGAAACAGAACTACAGCAGATGACTTTAAGTTTGCATTTCTCTAGACTCAGAAGTGGATTTGTTTAGGACTTCAGGAAGGAACATAATTGTTAAGTTCTGGGCGAAGAATGTAGGTGAGGCCATAGTGATTTCTAACAGTTCTTTATTCAATACTGCCTGTGAGGCAACTGAACTCCTGGCTGACACAGCTCCTTTTACACGAAACTGATCTGTCAAACAACCAATCAGGAGGGAGTATTTTCCCACTCCAACAGAGGACCAGAATGAGAACTTCAACTGACAACTATAGACAATACATAACACCCCTCCCCACCAAGATGGAACATTATGGTGATCAAAATAACAATCTAACATATGTAGTCTTTTAGGTAGGCAGGGCGGCAATGTGTCCGTTCTGATCTACGAGGTTCCGTCTCAAAACCAGTAGCTCCAGAGCCTTGACTAGGTGGAGTGGCTGATGCTGCTTCAGGTATAGCTTGCGGCAGCAGCAAGGACTCAGTCACTGGTGCTTCTAACACAAGAAGAACTGAGGCAGCAGGCATCTGTGACTCACCACAGTCCCTTGTCAGTACCGTTGTTTGTGGTGGCTGAGCTGGCATGTCCTTAGCCGGGGTTGTCTCTCTGGCTGGTGGCAGATGGAGGTTCCGAGGTGGCCACGCAGTAGGTCAATGTGGTGGTGCCACAACCTGCCATCTCCGAGCGCCATCCTGTAGGAACGCGGCGCAGTAATGTCCACTAACCAGACAGGAATCCAGGAAGGGGCCCTGGCGTAGTTGTGGGCATAGACAAGGTCGCCCAGTGAGAATGACTGGAGCTGGCTGGTCAAGTCTGCAGGGATCTCCGAGGAATAGTCTGGGTACATCCGGTCCAAGTCGGTCCATAGGTGGTGACCCATTAGGAATTTGGCCAGACTCCTGTTGGTGGTGGAGCTTGGTGTGATGTGCTGGATCAGGAGGAACTCGGCTATCCGTGTTTGCCAGTCCCCCAGGCCCATCCTTGCAAGTGCTTCCTTTGCTGATTGGACCATCCACTCAGCCTGCCCGCTGCTAGCAGGATGGAATGTGCAATCAGGGCATGATGAATGCCGTGACCAGCCAGGAAAAGCTCGAACTGGCTTGATGTGAGGTGTGGCCCGTTGTCCAAAACAAAGGTGTCTGGCAGCTTGTGAGTCGCAAACAGCCTTGTAAGGGCCTTGATCATGGCGTCCGAGGTGATCGATGTCATGAGTACCACCTCAAGCCATTTTGATTAGGCATCCACAACCACCATAACAGTCTGTCCATGGAAGGGCCCCGTAAACTCAATATGCACCCTCAACCAAGGTGTCCTGAGTGCTTCCCACTCGCGTGCTGGAGCAGATGGGGAGCCTGGCCTTGACTCTTGGCAAAGCTGACAAGATGCGACCCAATCAGCAATGGCTTTGTCTAAGTTGGTCCATAAGACATAACTGCAGGTGACTGCCTTCATGGCCTACATGAAGAGCTTCCAAAACTGGCCACTGCAGCCTCTGGGGTACCACCACATGACTCCCCCAGAGTAGGCAGCCCCATTGACAGCTCATGTTGCCAGATGTGGAAAGGAAGGAACTCTATGCTGACTGGCTCCTTCAGCCAACCCCTTCAAACCCAGTTGAGCACTTGGGCAATGATATGGTCCTTGGAGGAGTGTGCAGCAATCTCCAATGCTGTAATGAGACTGGATAGCAGGTCTGTCAACTCATAAAACATTTTGTATACACATTTTATAGTTGACAACAGAAACAAGGGGGGAGTTTCTAAGATCAGGCGGCAGTGTGGAATCGAAAGTACATTCCATTCATATTTTCTTCAAACACTGATTAGATGACTGAAGCTTCTGCTGCGCAAAAATCTAATTGGAGAGCATGATTGATGACTCTTGGCTATGGATGTTTTTCTTTGGATGATACACCCAGAGGGGTGGGGAGGAAAAGCAGGATCAAGGGTGACAGTGAATTACATATCTCAGAGTTGACTACGCCTAGGTAAATGCCAGATGTAGAATGTTACCTTCAAATAAATATTTTTTAGTTTTGAGAGTGTGGCTCAAAGGCTCATGATTTTAATTGAAGTAATTTGCCAGAATCCTGACAAGGTCTTCAATTAATAAAACAGATGATGCTGGAGCCTGATCCTCCCTAACAGTCAGAAGCGGGCATCGGCTGAGGGTGTCAGCGTGGCTAAGTGTCTTACCTGGCCAATGCAGGAGTGGTAGTTGCAGCTAGGAACACAGTCTAGCACAGCATGTGAGGGGACAAAACCGTGGCATTTGACAGGCCCTGGTGAGCAGGCCCAGTAGTGGCTTGTGATCAATCACAAGGTCGAATGGTTTGCTGTAGAAGTATTCATGGAAGCATTTGACTCATGTGACCACAGCCAAAGCTTCCTTGTCTAGCTGGCTGTAGTTTTGTTCAGCTGATGATAAGGTCCATGAGAAGAAAGCAATTGGGGCCTCTCTTCCATCTGGGAATCAGTGGCTTAAAACAGCACTGATGCTGAATGGAGAGGCGTCGCAGGTGAGAACCAAAGGAAGACTCTCATTGCATTGCACTAGGATGCTTTTTGAAGATAGTAGCACCTTGACAGCAGAGAAGGCAGCAGCTTCTTTTCAGCCCCAGGGCCAAACATCTTGTTGAGCAAATGATGGAGAGGTTCAGCTATGGACGCTTTGTGTGGCAAGAAGACGTAGAAATTTAGGAGTCCCAATAATGCCTGGAGTTCAGGCTTGTTCTTGGGTGTGGGAGCTTCCTGGATGGCTTGGACCTTTGCCTGTGTAGGGTGTAATCCAGGGGCATCAATAAGGTAGCTGTGGAACTCTACCTGTGGAACAGTGATCTTGCACTTCTTTTTTAACTTTGAGGCCAAATTCCTGGAAACTATGAGTACTGCTCGCAGATGGTCAAGGAGTTTGGTGTTGTTGGTTACTGACACTAAGAAATCATCGAAATAGGGGATGACACCTGGGATGCCTTGCTAGAGATGCTCCATCAGGCTCTGGAAAAGTCCAGGTGCCATGCTCACCCCAAGTTGCAGCCATCGACATCTAAAAGCTCCTCAATGTGTTACAATCATCTGAACCTCAGATGTGGCATCGTCAACTGATAGCTGTTGGTAGGCTTGGGCAAGGTCCAGTTTAGCGAAGACTCTACCCTCACCCAGAGAGTGCAGCAGATTGTTAGATTTTGCAGTAAAAATTCAAATCCAGAAAACACACACAGATGACTGATTCAGCAGGATTTAATAACTTTATATACATAATAACAATTTGAAGTAAGGTTTACAATACCATTAGTAGTTTCTTCCAACGTGGAAGTAAAAACACAAACTCAGGAGTTCAGAACAGATTATTAGTTTCACTTTCAGAATTTAGAACATGGAGGTAAGCCACGCCCATACTCTCACCCCCCAGTTCAGCTCCCATTGGCTGACTTTGTTAATTATGTCTCTGCCAGTTCATGAATACTCTGACACAGATGTTGGACCATGGGCACCGGGTATGCATTTTGCTGTAGTGCTTTATTTAATGTACATTTATAGTCTGCACAAATGTGGACAGAACCGTCTGGCTTCACATGGGTCGCAATTGGAGTCTCCCATTTTGCATGGTCGACAGGTTCCAGGATTCCTTGGCTGATGAGCTTGTTGAGCTGCTCATCAACCTTTGAGTGCAAGGAGAATGGAACTCTTCATGGCTTCATTTGGATCGGAGATACCTGGGGGTCAAGGTTGAATGAGATGCCTGCAAAATCAGAGATTAAGGGCTCGATATCAGAGTCATGGAGTTGCTGCCAGTGATTTCCAGACCCAGGGAGGAGAACCAGTCCAGTCCTAGGAGACTTGGAGCCCTCCACTATGAGCAGTCACAGTGGGCCCAAGAAGTCCCTGAAAGATACTCTAAAGGTGCCAGTTCCAACAACAGGAATGCTGTTTCCCTAGTAGTTTCGGAGATGAATATGGTGGAAGTCCAACTGTCTTTTAGAGATTTTTGGCACCAATCTCTTTACTGTACTCCAAGAGACGATCATCATTGAAATCCCATGTCCACCTCCATGTGGCAAGGAGACCCCTCAATCAGGATGGTGACATGGATCTTCTTGCAAGAGGAGAGCCTGGCTTGACCGGTGACTGCTTCTTTCTTGTAGGTGCCTCTGGAGATGGTGAAGCAGTCCTCTCCATGACCCTGTCATCTTTTCTGCATTCTTTTGGGGCAGGTTTCTGGACTCCCAGTGGTAGCTGTCAGTTGGTTTGTGTAACAGACCCTGGCCAAATGTTCTTTCTTTTCACATCTTTGACAGATGGTGTTCCTGAACTTACATGCCATTTGCAGATGATTGCCACCACAACCAGCACATGTTGGTTGCCTCTTTTCTGTGGCCACATTCCTTCCCTTGGAGGATTTGAGGCAACAGACGTCATCATCCTCATCTGCTGATTCATCATGGTTAGCATCTTCATGGTGCACAGTGACTGGTTTCCACAATGCTGGTGAGCTGTTTGATTTTTGAATCTCAGCCATTGACTGGTTGGACATTTCGGCTGCTTGTGCCTTGTCGAGCACCATCTGCAGGGTGAGGTCTGTTTTTGTAAAGAAGCACCACTGTAGCTTGACGTCCCTCACACCACAGACCACTCTGTCCAAGAGAGTGTCATCTAAGTCCCTAAACTCACTTTACAGGGCTGCCTTTTGAAGAGCGGCAATGTATTTGTTCATGGATTCACCTTCAGCATGATTCTGATGATGGAAAGCATTCCGATGTGCAATTCGTGAAGGTTTGGGCACATAGTGAGTCCGTAGCTTGCTCTGCAGCACATCCCATGGCACAGACTGAATGGCCAGTGCAGTGAGCAGAGCCCTGGCCATCTCAAAGATCTCTGGGCCGCAGAAGTTTAGAAAAAGTGCCCTTTTCCTGTTGTCAGTGATCTCAGCAAAGTCATTGGCTTCAAGGAAGCAGTCAAAGCGAGCAAGGTAGGAGTCCCATATCTCAGAGGCTGGGTTGTATGGAGCAAAAGGCAGTAGTGCAACCATTTTCCAGGAGACCAGTGTGAGCCCCCAGGCAATCTGGGTTGAGGTGTTTATGGTCAATGAAGTGGCAGCAACTGTGGATCAGCTCTGGTGATTCAGCTCTGAGTGGGTCAGCTCGCAGTGATCAGCTCTTTGCAGCCTCAGTTTCCATTCAATCCCACCTTTATCGCAGTGTTAAGTTCTGGGTGAAGAATGGAGGTGAGGCCATAGTGATTTCTAACAGCTCTTTATTCAATACTGCCTGTGAGGCAACTGAACTCTTGGTTGACACAGCTCCTTTTATAGGAAACTGATCAGCCAAACAACCAATCAGGAGAGAGTACTTTCCTACTCCAACAGAGGACCAGAATGAACTTCAACTGACAACTCTATACTATTTACAATACATAACAATAATTATTTTATTTTTGTCTGCTCCTCAAGTCTATATTTTTAAACTGCTTTTGTTAGACACAGAGCCAATTGGAGTAATAAAGAAAACCTGAAGTTTACAACTCAAGCAGCATTCCTAGCACAAACCTTATATTTTATATTAGTGACATTGAAGATTAATAAAAATGCCTTATGTTCAGGGCTTCTTTCTCATTAAAATCAATTCACATTTCATAAATGTTATCTATGTGATCAGAAAATATTAATGATAAAACTGCAGTTCAATGTTTCTCAAACTTAGTCAGATGAAAACTCGACCTTGCTTTCTGGATAACCTAGATGCCATAATGTAGTACACCCTAGGAAAAATATTGAAATTATTTCCCTATGTCACTGACAGTGATGCTACTGGTACAACAGATACCTCTAAGGCTACCTAGTTCATATATTTTCTTTGGTGAGATGGTTTTAAATTTATTTATTTTACGTAAGTGGAATGTGTATGGCTGAGGAAAGTTGTAGAACAATCAGGGAAAAGTTGCTATTTCACTGTTTAGCACTTGAATAAATAGCTAATATATCAGGATACTCAAGAGTAAATATACCTGAGGAAATATTACTTGGAATGATAAAAGATACAGACTAGACTCTCTAGACAAAGCATATGATTTTTATGACCACCACTTCAGTCCATATGAGGAACAAGAGAGCAGACAGAAAATGGAAAGTAATATACAAGAGGAATTAACAGGAGGGGAAAATACACAACAAGAAGAAAGTGAAACCAGGGGAAAAAGAACGAGCAGAATGAGAAGGAGCTAGAGTGAAGAAACAGAGAGAAATAAGATCAACTAGAACAACAAGACCCATTTATAAGTGAAATGATGGAAGAACAACTAAAGTTATTGTCAATTAACATAACTGGATTGAATTCGCCTATGAAAAGGAAAAGAACTGTTATTAAACTACAAAAATTAAAATTAGATTTAATTTGTCTACAAGATTAACATTAAAAAAAACAACATAATAAATTACTGGAACACCCTGAAATTGGGAAACTATATTCTTCATTAGCACAACAAAAGAAAAAAAAGGTGCTCTTATATATTAAAGAAACACTCAATGCCAGACAAATTTATACAGATGAAGACGGGAGAATATTGATGGTGGAGGTAACAATAAATAACAAACAGATATTCTTGACCGCAATATATGCACCAAATAATAAATAAGAAGAATTTTACAAAATACTTTATAAGAAAATTATAGAAATGTACTATGAAAATATCTGTGTGGTAGGAGATTTTAATGCAATTGTAGATGCAAAACTTGCAACAAATCAAATCAAACTTGGAGAAACTTACAATTATCCTTGATAGGAAGAATAGCTACTATAAAAATGAATATCTTGCCAAGATTATTATACTTGTTCCAAACAATTCCAATAAAGCTGGAAAAAATATTTTGAGGAATTAAATAAAATGTCAAAATATATTTGGCAAGAGAAAAAAACAAGAATAAGTCTGAAAATGTTACAAGACTCTAAAAACAAAGGGGGTTTCAGGTTGCCAGATTGGGAGTTGTACTACCAGGCCTTTGTACTTACATGGGTGAAAGAATGGATAAATCTGAGGCACAGACGGTTATTAACTTTGGAGGGATATGATCTCCAACTAGGGTGGCATGCCTTTTCATGGTATGGGAAAAATAAAATACATACATATTTTCAAAGACATTATGTTAAAAATGCATTATTGTTAATGTTGACAAAAATTAAAGAAAAACACTATTTGAAAATACCAGTCTGGCTCTCCACGATGGAGGCACTGATACATCTGAATGTTGTCAACATGAAAAACATTACAAGATTTAAGGATATCTTGAATGAAAAAGAGGAACTTAAAAATAAGCAAGAACTGAATAGTCAAGGGACTGATTTAGCATGGTAGCTACATGTGCAAATACAATCAAGATATGAGAAAGATGCTAAAATGTATGGCTTTTATAAAGAATCAACAGAACTAGATCAGATACTAACAGGGACAGATGAAAAACTAATTAAAAAATTTATAGCTACCTACTGAGCATTAAAATGGAAAAAGAGAAAGTAAAGGAAACAATAGTATGGGCTAAAAATGTGGTTATACCATAGAGTTAGATAAATGGCAGAAATTGTGGGATAGGAATTATAAGCTAACAATGTCAACTGCATACAAAGAAAATATATATAAAATGTTTTACAGACGGCACTTTCCACCAGCAAAACTGGCAAAGATGTTTAAGGACATGTCTGCTAAACATTGGAAATTTAATCAGATACCAGGTTTGTTCTATCACATGTGGTGGACATGCCCAAAGGAAAAAAAATATTGGACAAAAATACACACATGGTTAGAAAAAATGGCAAAGTAACACAAAGATTTAAAACCAGAAATATTTCTGTTGGGTACCCTACCAGAAAAATACAATAAAGGGAATACATATTTAATTTTACATGTGTTAACAGCAGCTAGAATTGTGTTTGCACAACAATGGAAGAATGATGAGATCCCTACGGATGAAAATATAATAAAAAAATATTAGAATGTGCAAAAATTGATAGATTAACACTCAAAATTAAGGAGAAGGAAGAAACTGAATATTTTTAACATGGGATTTGTTTTATCAATGACTGACTAGCAGAAACAGAAGTTAAAAATTTAAAAGCATAAGAGAATAATTAATTACATAGAAGATTCACTAAAATGGATAAGCAAATACTATGATGTGCTTATTATCGTTATGAATATCATTATTATTATTATTTCTCAAAATTAACTGTACCCAAACAACACACTGTTTATGTAGACATTGGATTTTTATGTTTAATAACAATAAATAAAAAATTATACACAAAAAAGAGTAAAACTGGGAAATTCTTGTTTATAATAGTGATATTATTTTCAAGTACATCAGCTCAGCAGCTTTTAAAGTAGTTTAAATTTCTGCACTAATGTATGTTGAATATGTATTATTGCCAAGAATCTGTTCAGGGGATTCCTAGGAATATGCTAGCAAAGTGTTATATTTACATCACTCAACTGAAAATGAACAACACAAATATTAGCCTAAATCCCAGTCTCAGAGTTTCGTTATGGGTCTGTTAAGCTGATATTTTGTCCTTTTAACAAAAAAGGAGATTATAACTGCAAATATACTCTTTTTGAATGTATGAGAGAGAAATATACGATGTCAGCTAATTCTGTACTCCACCATAGCTCTTCAGTGGTATATCACATCTTAACCACACATCACACATAATTAGCATATAAGAAATTTGGTAATAAAATGATTGAGCACTTTCTTCTAAAGAGCACAGCTTGAGACCAACTATAAAAAGCTACTGTCATCCAGATATTGCCACAAATAATCAAATAAATTAGATAATAAATTAGATTCAGCTTGTTCAATAATGTTGAGTTTAAAATATTAGAAATTGTAGGAATCTCTGGCATTAGTCAAAATGCAGAAGACCTAGCCTTATTATCAAAACAGCAATATATGAATCAGACTTGAAAGAACTTAGAAAACCACTCAGTGCATGACAGTAGAGACAAATAAAATTGGAAATACATATTTTAGCTTAGGATTTCTAGAAAAACAAAAAGTACATGTACTGTAATAATAATCTTTTGTTGGATTTCAGCAATCATCCTAATTCATATCAAGTACTCATATTTCATTTAAAATTATTTGAATGTAGCAGTTAATTACAGCATTTAGTTTACAGTAGTGGCCAAAATTGTGGAAACCTTTTGGCAAAAGTGTATTTTTGAGGTTTTATGGCTTATAACACCACCTTTTTTGGAGTAGTACCATAAAATTATGTATCAATGGAAAGATAATTTAATCAAGAATGTAATGCAACAAAGTTTGTTCAATTATCTGTATTCTATGAAAAGTTATAGCCAAATAACCAGAAAAAGGAAGCACAATTTGNTTCCTTCATCTGATTGTAGCCAATGAGCATGAGTGTTTAGAAAGGCAATCAGGTGTCATCTTGTTTTGGCAATGAGCCAATCAGATCACAGTAGGATTCAGTTATTGATGTCATGTATTGAAGCTGAGAGGAGGACATTTGTCAGTGTGTTATGTGAACGCTACCAAGTTGGTTGTTTTTTTGTGTTCTTTCATTTAATGAGCTTGTAAAATGTAATAAAATTAAAATAATGGTGCAAAGAGTTGACTGGTCACCCAGAAAGCGATGTAAAATAGTATTGTTAAGTGAACAAGGCTACAGTATAACTGTAGAAATTAGAAGAAAAATTGGTGGAAACTTAACCAAAGGTGGCATTTCTAAGTTTTTGAAGAGATATAAGGAGACTCAAACCACACTGGTAAAGGCAGGAAAAGGTGCACAACAACAAGTGATGATAGAAGAATTAAGAGACTGTGCCTACGTGATAGAAGAAAATCATCTTGGTGTATACAAGATGAAATGGTGCAATGCAGTGTGAAGTTGAGTGCAAGGATTGTTCGGCGCAGACTGCAGGAATTCCACAAAAAAACCCCACTATTATCTCTCAAAAAAAAGGTTGAAAAGACTGAACTGGACTAAAACCCATGTTACCTGGACAGAGGAACAATGGGACACTGTTATTTGGAGTAATGAGACCAAGATCTTCTTGTTTGGTAGTGATGGCATAAAAATTCACTTTTCCCAAAAGGTTTCCACAATTTTGGCCACTACTGTACAGTCTGTTGATTGCTGCTTGTTTTTCAACCAGCTATTTATTGGGTATAACATTGATCTCTCATTTTTGTATTGATTTGTCTTGTTAACTGAGAACTGCAACTTCAGGTTTGGGAGCTGATCACTATACTGACTAAGTACAGTTAACATGTACATTGCCATGGATGGTTAGAACTGAGTTGTAACTTTCTAACAATTCTTAGTTTAAAATTCACCAATATGGTCATCATTTCATTATTACCTGAAATATAAATTATACATACATTCATATATATTCTTCCTGAAATATAGTAATATTTTTTAAAATGGAGCAAATTTAACAAAAGTTACTGTTCTATCTTAAATAATCATTATATTAAAATCAAGTTAATAAAAAATTTTCATCTCTAGTTTAGTATTCCAGTAAAATAAATCAAAACAAAAAATACAGCATCCCACAATCGCGTTCCCATATTATAAAAACATTATTGTCCAAATTTCCCAATAAATATTAACACTCTAACACTACAATTCTAAGCAAATTCAAAAAAAAGGCAAACTCTGATTTATTCTAACAATAATACTAAGTTTATTCCATTAAATTCATGGGACATTCACTCAAGTATATACTGTATAGCATAACTTCTTCAACTGCCCTTTGCATAGTGTCGTACAACTTATTTCATTTCCTGTGGATCAGGTTTTTGTCCATCACTACAGAAATGTAGGAGCATCAACATCATCCTAACATCATCCCAAGTTATTAGGATGATGTTGCCAGACTAAATAAATTAGAAACTCACTCAAATTGTCCTCAGTTTCTGCATACTGAATCTACTATAGTGGGGGTTCTGTACAGTGTACAGATGTTTGCCATTTTTTTCTTCCAGGATATTTTTTTAACTTTACAATCAGGAAAACAGACTTGTATTTCCTAGGTCAACTTTCATACAAGTGCTAATTTAGCCTGATCCTGCTTATCTTCAGAGAATAACCATGGTCAGCTAGGTTTTGCTAACTGCTGAGGCCCACTACAAAGTTCATTAATATTATTTCATCCTAATATCTAAACTATGTTTTCCTCACATCATAAGGAATGAAATAAAATATACAGTACCCACTAAAGTACCAAAAACAAAATAAATTAATTTAATATTTTTGATTCCAATTAATATGCCATAGCATTTATACCAATGCTATGAAAGTAAAAAAATCCGCCAAGTCTTTAAATGTTTAATACCCTAAGATTTTGTCCTATTAGAGGTTTCTTTATACAAATTCTCCTGTATGAATATTAGCAAATATGTATTGATAGAAAAATGTTTTAGTTGCATATGGTAATGTCATAGGAATGGTTGAAATTCACTGGTGGCTTCCTCATGATATGACTGACATATTCAGCTGCTATTTCTAGGAAAGTAACATAGCAATAGCACTTAGACTTATATACCACTTCACAGTGCTTTACAGCCCGCTCTAAGCAGTTTACGGAGTCAGCATATTGCCCTCAACAATCTGG
>AZIM01001263.1:7937-18113 GCA_000516915.1 Ophiophagus hannah | reverse complement strand
ATGGTGTAGGGTCTCCTGCTTGGGCATAGGTCATCTAGTCCAACTCCCCATTGGACTAGATGGCCCTACAAGGTCCCTTCCAACTCTGTTAATCTATAACTTGATCTAATATCATTTCTACTCTAAGAGAAATGTTAACCAAGTAATATCAACCAACAGAAAAGAGAACTAAATTGGGCATTCATGTGTATTGTGCTGACCTAAAAATGGAGCATTATTAGCCCTCTCAACTACTCATGAGGATTCAAATAATATGAAAAGGTGAGACAACTGTAGCAGCAAGCTTTAACTCTGGCTTACATATATTCAGTTAAATTATCCATGTGTACAATTATACAGGGATTGGGATCCTTCTAGTTTTGGTAAGCTGGAAATAAATATTTAAACAAGGACCTTCTATAAAAAAAATAAACCATATGATGGCTATTAAGACGATTGTTAAAATAGTTTATATTTAGAGATGTTAGGTCTTTATCAAAATTGAAATGTCTGATGATTATTTTAAGAAGACAATGTCCATAATGTATCATATAACAAGCCAGATTTATCAATGCACATACCTATGTGCAGTGACCTATTTGTTCCTTCAAGTCTGTGGATTGGTCAGCAGTCATAGGATTTACTATGTACTGTGTGAATTTAGTACAAAAGTAACTTGTGGAAAAGAACATTGTCATAAATTTAACCTGAGCTAGAGACCCCTTCATTGTTTATTCCCACTGGAAGTTTCACGTGTGGTTCATTTACGTGACACAGTAAGCTCTTACAAATTAAATATTGTTATTTCCCAGTGTGTGGTATGGGAGTGAAGGAACAGTTTGTCATGTTTTATGCATAAATTAACATCAAACCAACCTGTTGTGTATTATTATTTGAACTGCACAAGTGAATTTAGATGAGAGCTGGAGAGTTTCTGAAATTCCAACTACAGCACTATATATTTAGGGTTGCTATTATATAAATTATTACAGTAGGGGGTGAACTATGGATGAATAAGCGATATTACATATTCTTGATCCTTTGCAATTAAGATAGGCAATCACAGGGATAAATTAATCTAAAGTTAAATTTAGACCTCAACAAAATGTATTATCAATACTTACATTTTCTGTTGTTCCAGTAATTACATGGAGACCATCATATGTAGATTTAATGTACATACCCTAAGAAAAAGACATCATGGGAAAGAATTTGAAAAGTTTTTCCATACTATCATCCAACATACATCTCTCATCTATCTAAAATTATCTGCTAACAGTTGAATGATACAATAGAATAGTACTCTGAATAAATTTTAAAAAGTGATTCCATCCCATTCCTCAAAAAACACCAAAGATCAATGTATATTAGATGTAAATTATTTTAAATTTTGTAGCAACTATATTTGGATGCTATTCATTTGTTTGTAATGATTTATCATCTGACTTAGATTTGTGTGATATGAAGCATATCCTCAATCTTCAGGCAACAACTGTAATGAACCATAAAATTATTTAAAATTATTCCATATGGCAGCATGTTCATGTCTACTACCCTGAAGCTGGATGCATAGTCTCACTTTTATAAGTGCAATTTATAGGTAGACCACTATAAACCATAAAGGCAATCAAAAATACTGGGCAAATCCAGATGTGTACTGAATCAAATCAGGCATACTTCCCAGATGTGTCAATCATTTTATACTGCACAACATATGGTTTCATGGTAACAGGAAGCTATATAGGATTTTTTATAATTATTTGAAGAGATATTTTAACATTTTTAAAAATCCAAAGTTTCAAGAAGTCACCATGAAAGAAAATGGGGAAAGATTGTAAAAGGTAAGGCCATCTTTTCATGATAAAAAATGGGTCAATTCTTCTTCAATAAAGTAAGAAGCATGTACTGATTTCAGAGGATTTAATATATAATATTTTAATAAACAAGTTCATTGAAATATATGCGGATTAAAACAAAAAAATAGATAATTATCAACAGAGAATTATTATAAAGCATTTCAAATCATAATCACTGAACTATTTACTTACAGTACTAACAGAATCAATAAAAAAGTTTCTAATATATGTAAGTATTTATTTTGCAAAGTTATAAATGATTCAAGAACTGTGTGAAATTGATGTATAATCAGTTGATATATAATTCAACACTGATCAGTTGATATATAATTCAACACTGATCTTTAGTAAAATTCTCAATAGATTAAATTTCTTTTAAAATTAACAGTTAAGTCATACCATAAATACCTTCATTCTATACTGAAAAATGTTGTATTCTTTATAATTTACAATGTTCCCAAATGTTCAAATGAATATAAAGCCTACAGTGAACATAAAGTTCCAAATTCATGCTGATACAAATGTAAAGTTATATTTTTCCATTCTAATTTTTACAGTACCCATTGACACATTTCTTAAATGACAGATCCAGCCTGTCTCTCTATGGTTTTAATATTTTTGAATTCATAATTGATAGATAAGTCTAGGGTGCCAGGTAAAGAAACTGATTTCCAGTTTTACTCTGTTGAACTCATGATTATGATCAATTGAACTAAAGCATCCATTTATTTGTGTTTCTACACCCCTGGTAAATAGAAATGACCAAGCATAATTGGCTTGCCTGTTAATGGGGGGGGGGGGGGGGGAATTCTAAGAAAGGGGGGGAAAAAAATTTTGAAACAGGTTTTTTCNGGTGGGGGGGGGGGGAGAGGAATTCTAAGAAAGGTGTGGAAAAAAACTTTGAAACAGGTTATTTCCATGTATTATTGCACATAATTATAATCAGTCTCCAAACTTTTTTCAATAAACAAGACGCTTGAATGATAAGTATGGATTTACTTTTAATTGTTCTTTGATGAACATGATTAACTATTTTTTCTTAATTTGCACATTGTTTAAAATCTGTTTTAAGAACACTTCAATATGTTCCATAAACAACTCTCCTTCCTTTTACTGAACTCTGTCAAATTGTCTTCCTGAAGAAGTTAGCTTCACATATCAAATTATCTTGGCTAAATATATTTTTATCCTACTTTAATTTTAAGGAGCTTTTTTTTAAAACTAGCTGTGTTCTTTGTGGGATTTTTAAAAATTATTATCATCAACTTTTTTTGTTCTTCTGTCTTAACATAACACAGTTATGTGTCTGGCTCTTTTTTAATTGCAACTATCCAATAGAAGAAAATGCCCTCTGTTCTATATTAGACAGACAATTTGGAGGGATATAGCTTGTTAGCTTAAAATAAATAACATTTGGTCTAAATCTTTTGTCCTCCATATTATTTTATACTAATATTTAAATGGCTTCCAAGTTAAAGGATTATTTGCTCTTGATTATATAGTTAAAATTTCATATTATTTTCTATCCATAAAAACTGTCATTTTTTTTTAAAATGAGTATTTGGGAAATTGTGCAACATGGTTTTATAGAGTTCTTGCTGACAGAACTTCCTTTGGTGTATTATTTCTTGATAATTGCCCTGCATCAAGACTTGACAGAGAATTTTTTTGTTTTCCCTACATGTAGTTTTAATGGGCTCTTAATTTGGGGGGTCTATAACAATTCGCCGTGTCCAACTCATCATGGGACAACTAGCCACAGCCAACCTGCCACGGAACAACTCGCTGTGGGACAAGAGTTATACTAATATCAAAGAAATGGTGGAATAGAATAATTAAGGAAAGGAGCAAAAGGAGGGACAAAATGAAATGTGAAAAATTAAAATAATGTTTATTTTAAATAATTGAATTGTTAAATTGTTCTTTTTTAGAAAACAATTGTTATGTTGTCATGTCAAATGTGAATTTTAACATGAAATAGTCCACTTCAATCAATAGAACATAGACATTAAATGATACATTTTTATTTATTTATCCTGCAGGGTGAAAACTAAAGAAAACTTTTCAACCAGTCTTTGCCAGATATTGAACTCCTGGAATAAAAAAAAAGCAGTCAAATTCTTTCACTGTAAACATTTATTTCATCTTTTCTATCTTCTTTCTGCCCATGTATCACTGCACAATGTCTGGTTTATAATGATCTAAATGGGGGAAACCACAATACTGTCTTGTAGGTGTTTTCATACTTAGTTTTAAAACATGTTTCGTAGCAATGGGAGGTGGGGGTGTAATTTTGTTTTGCACAAATGAAATGTATGTAAATGTGGTAACTTATGTATGTGCTCATATGGAAGCACTTGC
The DNA here is from genome assembly GCA_000516915.1 of Ophiophagus hannah. Classification (NCBI taxonomy): domain Eukaryota; kingdom Metazoa; phylum Chordata; class Lepidosauria; order Squamata; family Elapidae; genus Ophiophagus; species Ophiophagus hannah. Next base: position 13,917 of record AZIM01001263.1, on the reverse strand, counting down.
ACAGGCATAATAGGGAGCTTGTAAGGTAATCGTTCAAAGGTCACTGTTACAAAAACAATTATTAATAAAATAAATCTGCTGATTAAAATTAGAATACTAGCTACAGTATTTTCAAAAACAGTACATCTAAAAAATAAAATATTAGGAATTCAAAAACCCAATCTAATTAAAGGAGATACACACACACAAACACCAACATACTTTCAAAGAAATATAAAATCCATCTTTTAGAAAAAAATAAATAAGCAGTGTTTTAGGTTGTCACTCCATGGTAATAAGAACATAAATGGAGAGGGGAGTAGGAGAGAAAGAGAAAGAAATATAAAGTGAGCCAGACTATTCAAGATATATAAAGATATATAAAGAGGGAAATCAGCAAAATAAATTATAGATATTCCCAAAATAGATACACTTCATATAACTACAATAGCCTTAATTTACTTATTGAATAATGCTTCAATAAAATATTGAAATAATTGTTCAAAGTTATAGAAAATATTAATTATAATTTTTTCACTTAAAACGGGTCTCCAATGTTCAGGCTATGGCCCATTACCAGGCTGCTGCCTGTTTGGAACCGGGCTGCAGGAGAGATGAGCAAATGCACACCGCACGCATGAAGCTCCTGAGCGGTGGGCAAGCACGCACAAAGCTCCTTTCACATGAATGGAGCTTCGCTCACGATCACCTTCTGCTTGTGTGACAGAAGCTTCGCACACGAGCACAAGCGTCCTCTGCTCAAGCAGACACACACCACTCGTGTGAGGGGAGCTTCGCACGCGAGCACACTGAAATGAGTGGAGGATGCCTGGTGCTCCTCAAAGGTAGCTGTGTGCATGCACCTGTCACTCACACCACCACCAGCCCTCAATGGGTGAGGCCGCCAAGCTGGAAAGGTTGGACTGCTTTGGGATGCTACAATTATTGTAACTAAATTGAGTTAAGTTTAATTACCTGGTACTGCAATGTGAAGACTTCAAAGAACTACAATGTAATGTAACAAAATGCCATTTTGAAGACATATTAATCACTTAATAATAAATTTTCTAAGTCAGTTAACTACAGTGAGTCTAAGAAATATTTTGAGTAAATGTTTGCATTATTTTGACATACATATCAATGATTTGACAAATTAACTTGAGGCAACGGAATTAGATGTAGTATGCATCTACAGTGTGTCATAAGACTAAGATCCCTTTCATTCACCAATTATATGTAGTCCAAAAAATGCACCCATTTTTATATGGTTGCATGCTTCTTTCTGGTGGGTTGGTTACAAATGTTGAAAGCATTGATTTATATATTTAATTCTCAAAGTTTTGGGTTGTTAACTGACAAAATTAATGAATATATAAATGGCAGATTTTCTTCAATAAGTGTAGTATTTTTCAATTCACAAAAATGTATGCTTTTCTAGGCTTTATTTCCTTTCTTTTCCTTAACCTTCACCCCATTTTTTCTATTATACACATGTACACACACACACGTAGACAGACCCATATGATTCACCCATGCTGCACCACTGTGGCATGAGCTTCACTAGTTCCCAGTCTTTCCAAGAACAATTTAAGCTGCTGGTTATTTTTAAAGCCCTACATCACTGGAACCACCTTTTTCTGAATATATCTGCCTGTTTCACCAGGTCAGATACAATGGCAGTGAAGTCTCTAAGTCCCTTCCTTCCTCTTCTCATTGAGAAGGATCTAGTAGCATCTTTTCCATAGTAATAAAGGGATTGTTCATTGGATGCTTTGAAGAAGGGTGGCTGAGGGGCTAGATTGGGTTTATCTAGTTTGGGTTGCATTGGGTTTATTTGTATTTTCCTTGTTGTTGTAAACTACCCTGAGTTGTGCTTTGAGATAAATGGCGTTGTAAATCTTTAAAATATATATATATATATATATATNNNTATAAATAAATACACACACACAGACACAGTGTGCTCTGCACAAACAAGTATACATCTCCTTCATGAAAAAGCTTTGCTCCATATACACTCTAGCTAATGTATTCTACAAGTCTTATGCCTTTGAATATCATAACAAAGTATATGTGGTGTATGCATCAATTTTACGGCATAATACTTAATTCCGAAGAACATGTTATATTGTTGTGAAGTAAACACATTACTTCTATAACATTCAAAGTGATAGAGGGGAAAGCTTATAAAATACTATGCTTAAAGTTAAGGTAATGAAAAATAGAACAGAATAATCAATATATATTTTTGAAAACTATTTTTTTATATTGCAAGAAAATATAAACACCCCCACACACACCCCAATATATGCCCATATCAACAAACATACACACAGAAAGAGAGCTCATGACTAATTCTTCTAATTTTGAAAGGCATCATCTGTGGGCCACAGGAAAGGATACTCAGGCAATTTAGAGATGAGATAGAAATCACTATCTAGGATATTCAAAGTCCCGTCTCACCTCACATTCATACCGGAGGAAGATTTAAACCATAATTACTCATGATATTCATATGCCTATTTCTCTGCCTGATCCTACAAAATTCTTTGTTTTGTTACTGGTTATCAAAACAATATATTTAGCATTATGAAAGTTCAACTTAATTGTATAACTTGTCTAACAATTGATTTTACTAGTAAAATAATGAAAACAATATTTTAAACATTTTTAAGGTATGCTTAAATATAAAATATTTAACCATAGCTAATTATTAAAATGTATTACAATGATTTTAAAAAGTTAAAAAATTCTGTCAACTTAAAATAAATTAGAATATGATACTTAATACAACTCTTTAAAAGACACAAACCCAAAATTTAAGACATATAAATGTCAAAACAAAGTGTATGTGTCTTTACAGGCTTTCACACATATGCAATGAATGTGGCATCTATGTCCTGATGGAAAGATTGCCAATCAGTGGCTATTTTTAATATATAAAAATTTATTTGCAATCCCTATTATGAGAATGAACAGGGAACTCATTGCATCAGTAACCAAACAACATTATTCTTTTCAGAAGCTCAACACTTTATGATAAAACCAGTGACACAAAATCTTCTCCTACAGATATTTACATCTTTACCCAGCTGATGGAAAATTTCTATGAATTGATTACATATAAGGAATCTTGAAAGATTCTCCACCCAACAATTCCATGATTATTTCTTAAAAATTCTACCAAGATCTAATACAAAAGGTTTTGTATCCTGCTTATGAATTGTTAAAATATTCGCAGATAATATATAGTCAATATACACAGCACATTCAATACCAGTTGTATTGGACAAAAATATCCAATTTATTTTAATATATCAACCAAGTTCACAAATGACCTAATTGTCAAGTTTTTCAACTTGGACTTGGCAGTAAATCTCATATTTCCTTGACCATTTAACTTGATTCCTTTTTTAAAATCATGGTTTCTTCCTCACCCATTAATGGATACTTGATATAGTTCATGGTAGTCTTGAAATGGTTGTTGTATCTCTACACGATGGTCATCTCTGCCTTGAGAACTATTTAAAGCCTTAATCCTTACATTGATATCACAATAATATTGGTAGGAATTATAGCAGTAGATAATATAGCACACAATTGAAACCAAATTGTAACTGATTTTTTTAATATGGCTTGAGCAATTTGTTCCCTTTGCTATCCTTTCCTTCTTGCCATTACCATTTACTATTTGGTCCAAGTGAAACATCAACCATAATGCTAATTTCATTTGCCTCCATTTCTGAAACTGTTATTCTTCCCTTATATTAAGAAATTTTATCTATATTCCTTGCTATATCTTCCTTACATTGTATTTTTTTGTAACTTATTTCTCTACCATTATCGGAACTTCCAAGTTGACAGCAATTTGATACATAAAACTCAGGGAAAACAAAACTCTATGTGAAACTTGATTACACAGCTCCTTTGTTTGTACTTCCTATGTCAGAAATGCCAAAAACATTTAAAAACATCAAGTATCAATAATAATTATAAGAAAATTTGAATAATTATCTTTTCATTCTAGTTATTTTTAACATCATGCAATTTATGTAAACATCACTTATAAAATATTTTCCATTTCTAGGCTAATAAAAACAACTTTCTATTTGATTCCAAAATAATGTTTCAGCAAGAAATAGACAAAATGACCACTACTCAAAATAATTTACAGAAATCATTTGAAAAAGACGAGCTCATTTTCTAAAAAATCTGAAAATCCATTTTGATATTTTCTTTTTGGTACTTAAAGAATTGGTTTTATTGTACTATATACACTACAACCAAACCGTTAATAAGTATTTCTGTATAGAAACAGTCTTAAAATCTAAACCAATAAAAAGAGGAAAATCTTTGGCAAAAACGAGGGGGGGTATCTTTACAATTAAAAAGAGAATTTGGTCATGTCATAAAAAGCATTTCTAAAAGGATAGACTGGAGTAGGGAAGCTGTACAAACATCCAATGAATTATGAAAGTACAAACATTTTAATCGGATTATGACATGGGACATGGAATAAATTACAGATGGTGGAATAGAAAATGATTTTAATATGCTACTATGACACTCAGACAAATACAAGATTTAGAACAAGGGACTACAGAATAGCACAGTAGAAGGCAGATTGAAGGTGAGATTGTGTACAAAGGATATTGTAAAATTTAAAAAACAATAATTTCAGGATTCCAAGTATTTTAGGTAAAACCAAATACATATCCCAAAAAATTAAATGTGTTATTCTTTGTTTCATAACAAATTTATGAAGCATAACTGTGAGGAAATTAAAGCAACAACATTTGGGGAAAACAGTATCAATAATACAAATATATTTGGATAAGCAGACTTGTAACGGGACTATACTGAAGGCATTTTCATAAAGTAATTAGGATTATTTCTTCAAGTATTAGAATACCTCACAAGTATTATATAATATACGATAAAGTTATTATTAATATATTATCAGTCAGAGACACAATAAAGTTTACATTATTCTGTAATTTAAACTTGAAAACCAATTCTAGAAAACTGCAGAATACAATCCACTGAAGTACTTTAAAGATAATTTCAATTGATACTATTTTCTTAAGGATTTTATAAAATAACTGTTAACATGCAATACTGACCATGGTGTATCTGACTGCTTCATACAGATTTGCAGTAAAGGGTAGATATGCCAAATAAACATTTTATTCAGAAAATGTATTTCTTCCATCCTGGGTGAAGTTTTGATTAACTGTGTACATCTTACCAGCCCTTCACTTGGCTTGATGTTTGCTAGCTGAATCACTTCCAGGTGAGCAGATTGAGACACGAGAGGATCAGATGAAAGTGAAATTATATGATCACAGACACCAGATAGAGTCTTACACTAGGAAAAAAAAATAAGTATATTAACCAAGAAACTTTAAGTCTAACACAACAAACCTTGGGCATAATAGTTAAAGATACAATTTTACTCCCTTATAAGATTATGATAAAATAATCAATCAGATAAAAAAAATTCAAAAAAATATTTAGAGATTGGAGTTTTTTTCTTCTCTCTATTTCTGGCGCATTATTAGCAAATATATGGCTGATGAATACACATATACACAAACTTATTTTACAACCGTAACAACTAATACAATCCAGATTTTTTCCATACATATATACTGGTATTATTTAATAACACATTGTTAAATTGGTAATGCTAATGATTTTCTAACAGCTGACCTAATCATATAAAAATTGTAAAAGCACACATCCCCAGTAAGAGCAAATAGGGAAATGAAACTAGTTTGCTGCAAACATACACACTACAGCCTGTTTGTTTATTTATTCATAAAATTTATTGGCCGCCTATCTTACCATAAGGTAACTCTGGGCAGCTTACAGTTACATCCAAGTTAAAACATAAAAAGTTAAAATTAAACATTAAAACCAAAGACACACAGGGAGGATGGTGGTGGGGTGTTGTGGTTAGTCGGCAGCAGGTGCAGACGGCTGAGGAGAGCAAGGACTC
>AZIM01001262.1:215212-236362 GCA_000516915.1 Ophiophagus hannah | reverse complement strand
CCCAGAAGGATATTTCTTCCAACAATTGGAAGAGGCACAGTTATAAGAAGAGGCGAGATTCCCCCAAAAGGGCATTTTTAGAAAGTTTTAGATTTCTTCCTTTTGCATAATATATTAAATTTAAAGTTGAATAAAATTCAGAGATCCTATTGAGAATAAAGAAAATTCAAATTTTGTTACACTTGCAGATATCACTGACAGGGGTTGTCTCAATAAAAAGCAGCATGGTTTCCTACAATAGTCAAAAAAAGTGCCTATAGAAAACCGGTAACACTGAGCACAATATTGTGCTTTATTGTTTATTTCCCAATAACTCTAATTTCAAGGCACTGGTTTATAGCAATCAAGGATGGTAATTATGGTTTAATCTGGGGGTGGGACCTGTGGACTTCAACTCCCAGAATTCCAGAGCCAGCATGTCTCTAGTCTAATCCTTCATGAGTTTGTCCAATCAAAAAGCAGGTTGTATATAACCAATGAATATCCTTGTTTAGATCTTTCTATACATTCCTATGCATTAGATAGGATATACAACTTTCCCCTCTAAGTGTTTGGCGTTTTATAATGTTATTTGAATACATTTTTAACCTTTCAGTGGAATATTGTCATTACCTCCACTGTAGTTTTTGTTTACTTTCATACTTAGCTTTATTATTCTGATTCTATCCTGAGAGTGTATTATAGAAAATTAGGATGTGCATGTATGTGGTTCTGTCCATCAGCTTTCATCATCCTGGTTCTCCCCAGATACGTTAAACTGTAGCTTCTTCACTGTCACTGTACAATTACCAAAACATTTGCTGGTTTGGAATGGTTGGGTTTACAGGGCAACATCCAGTTTGATGTAGTGGTTAAGGCAACAGGCTAGAAACTTTGAGAGTGGGAGTTCTAGTCCTGCCTTAGGCACGAAACAATCTGGGTGACTATGAGCTGGTCATTTTCTCTCAGTCCTTAGAAGAAAACAGTGCCAATCCACTTCTGAAATGTTACCAAAAATCCTGCAGGGACAGTCTATCTACTTGCCAGTAGTCAAGATTGACTCAAAGTAAAGAAAGAGATTAAAATATAACACCGGCAGGGCCATTTTAATACACGTATATATCTGTTCAGAACTAACCCCAGTTTAATTTATATTATTTCATCCCATATAAACACATGAAGAGGACTCCTTTAAAAATAGAACATTTTAGAGCATGCTGGTTTTTTCCTGGGGCTGTTAATGAATGGCCAGCACAGGCAGTTGCAACACTGACCCTCCATGAACCTCTGTAGGGCCCATGCAAGTTGTTTAGTAATAAATATTGATTTGTCTGTACGAGGAATAGCAGCATTTTATGGTCCTGCTGTGGACACCCAAGTGGTGACCAATTTGCTAGAGGTCAGATGCTTAATGGGATGCTAATCAGCTATTTATATGAGAGCAAGGAAACCAAAGAGATTCAGAGATTCTCCAGAACTTTGTCCATTTTGGGGAGGGGGGGTCAATGACAGGAGCTCAATATTTATTGCCATTTTCAGCTCAGGTTGGAGCCTTCTTTAAACATGGCCAACTGTTCTGGTGAGCCCCAGGGCCCCAAACTAACAAGGCTTCTACAGACCCCCAGCTTCCAGCTTGTCTCCAAACTGCAGTAAATTATTTCTGTTTTCTCACTGAAACTGAATCATATTTAATTATTTCATTCAGGACTCCAAGGGATCTAAGCATATTGAAAGCACTACATTGTGTCTTTCATGACAATTCATTTGAACCCTTAAGAGCAGTTTGAGTGCCAACTATGCAGCTACAGCAGAACTCTGTGATCAACCATAATTTACTATAGATGTTCTGAAATTTTTGAGACCAGTTGGCAAATTTAGGGTTTTGTGAAATTGTTATGGGCATCGTTACAACAAAATGTGGTTAACCTGGCACAACCACAAAAGTCCTTTTCATCAGAAGATAACTTAATTCCAAGCCTTTTAGAGTTAGTAAGTATAATAAATATAAATAAAATAAATATATACATGGAAGGATCTGTCAGATGCACAGCTTTCTTCCGACTTTGTTCAGTCTCTTATCATTTTAGCTTTCTAAAAATGTCTCCGAGGTTTTGCTAAGCCTTGAAGCTTTTTTAACGCTTAAAAAAACCCAATTAGATGAGACAATTCATACTTGAGGCTGGTGCTTTGTTTTATACTAGAGTAAAATTAAGTCTCCTTTGAGTTGTTAATGGCTAGATTCTTACAGCACACAGAAGTACAACTTACTCAGGTCTGTCTCAATCTCACTGTAGAGTGTGACACAAACTCAGCCAAAGTGTGAATCTAAGCCTCTTTACTCAATTGTTAAATGTGGATGTTAAGAATTCTGATCATAATAGAGATAGACTTCTGGTTTATAAGCAAACGGTTCTCTTAAAAGCAGGCTGGGTGGAAAAGTCTTCCCTGCTGTGTGATTGAGGAAAATGTACCACAAACAAATGTTAACCATTCTATGATATTCCTTAGATTAATGATCACGCTCTTAGTGATGGGCAAGATACCCTATCCATCACTATCAGTTTGTCACTAAGACTGCATGTATCTCACCATCTGCCCAGCAATTGTGCAGTTGCTGTGTTGCCATCAGAAGCCAATTGGGCTAAGATAGTTCAAACCTGGTCACTTACATAGTCCTATTTACTGGTATGTGTGTGTGTTTATTGCATGCTTTTAATTTTTTAATCTCTTTTGTTTCTTCTCTTTATCAATCACACCAGTTTCACAAATATGTGCTCTTTCATTTAATTTAGTCTCTGATTATAAATTTATAAATGTAAGCCACATGCAGAGAGATAGACACATGTACAAACCTAGTAGAGTGCGTTTACAGACACCTATATATACAACAGATCTGTAGGTCAGGAAGCATATTGGTCATCTGGAAACATATTGATCAAGCTGGCTATAAGTAAATCATTTGAATGGTCTTACTCTGCGGATTGGAAGTTTTTTGTTAGTGGTACACAAGGATTAGAAACAGAGAAAAATATTCCTTCTGGATAGTCATACCCACTTTCAAAATATATTATTTGTATGAACCTCAGCTTTGACTGTAACATTATCATGTATTAAATCAGGGCTGTACACTTCTGTGTAGTCTGGTGAGGATGTGTCTATGTACAAACACATTTGTTAGTATTTCTTAAATACTAATCCTAACCTCCAAGGGCTATAAGGGACCTAAGGATGATATGGTGGTATTGCTGGAGCATATGGGGTTGGAATAGTTTTTTGCTTCTTTTTGCATTTTCAGAGTTCATAAGTTCATAAGACTGTTCCATAAAATCGGAGGCTTAATGCATCTGTTTTTCTATACGTGGGGGAGGGAGGGATTTCAAAAAGTACAACCCACCCAATAGATCGGGATAACCTATAAAATCAACAAATAAACAAAACTCAATAGTTTTATATGTTGGTTTTATAGGCCATTCTGATCTGTTGTGTGGATTGTGCCACCGTGAGTTCAGGGGCTGCAGAAAAATGGACCATGTATATCCCCTGGGATTTGGTAAAAAAAATCATGATATCAATTTGCCCACAATGTTTCATCTTAACCAGACTTATTTGAAAACACAACTAACTTGTTTCAATGTATCTTACTATGATGAGTTGCATAATTGCCTCCTAGTAGAACCCTCCCCCTTATTTTTTCCTTCTTTATGCCAGAATTATGATAAAGAGGGAAGACTCAAGATATTCATTTAGCCTCCAAAAGTAATTAAACTTTCAATTTTAAGTGATTGTGGTTCCCTGACAAGCCATAACATTTTGCCTGTCATGTTCCTTTCCTTTTTTTCCCTTTAAAATGTCATGGGTAGGACACAAAAGAGAGGATAAGAAGATTATAAGGATTCATTTCAGGAAGATATTATTCCCCTTTCATGTTGCTCCCAGGAAGGAAAAAGACACGGCAGACCTAAAGCATTTTAAACCAACCTTTCCTGAAATCCTATTAGGATCACACCTGCCATCTGAAGAAATCATGATCAGAAGATTTGGATGAATGTACATGAAACAAATGCTTACTAAACATGTAAGTTCCCCTGACCATATTTTCTTCTAGATTCTGTCTAGTGAATACAGGTAAGTCATAGATGAATAATTATGTGCATGAGTGTAGTCTTATTTTAATTCTTTGACTCGGGCCTATTAGAATTAGGAAGTTATATGCAACTTTGAATGTTTATGTTTTCTTCTTATGAATGTGGCATATAAATTGTCTGGATAAAATAACTAGGATAAAATAATAAACAATAGCCATTCCAATAAAAAAATAAGTGTAATTGAAGCTAGAATGCAGGACCAATTGATCTAGTTTGTGTCTATATCAGTCTTGTTTGCAATCATTCATGAATCTGTTTGATGTAATTTCTGTATCAGTCAGCAGGACAGAATGTAATCATTGTTAATATATTTTAATAACTAAAATGTTTTTTTTCTAAATAACTCATCCTAATATGCATTTTAGCTTATATTTATATGCAATATGCACCTTTCAGGATATCACAAAGGAATATCACAAAAGATTAAAAGCGAAAATATGTCCTACATCATTTCTCTGTCTGAAAAATGTGAATCAGGCTGGTAGACCTTACTAATGCAAGCCAACTGAAATTCTTGAACATCCATTGGTAAAACCAGTGAAAACTTCCTTTTACAAGAATTGGTTATGCTGTAACCTTTCCTCTTACCTGCATCTTTCCTCTTTTCACGTGAAAGTTCATGAACATTTGCTCTGATGTCATCTCTCAAGGTCTTGATGATATCTGGAAGGGCAGAAATATTCTTGCTCTCCAAATTAATGAAAAATTCATATTCATCTTTATTCAGCCGTGAAGGTCTGGATTCTATGTGAGTCAAGTTTATCCCCTTTTCCTAAAAGACAATGAAATAAATAATACTTTTTTTTGCAGGTGGCCTAGAAAGTGATCTGTGCAGAGTATGGTGTGTAAAAATTTGGATGACAAAAATCTTGGTTTGTTTATAAAGCTATTTTTTAAAATAAAAATGTGTATTTAAAATGTTGAGCCCCACACAAAAGAAATTGATAACTGAGTTATACAACTATAGCTGTATACCATTATAGGTCTGCAAATGCTATTATAATAAATATTAAGTTGATACCTCTCAAGATCTGAATATAATGAATGTCCTACCTTTCTTTATTGCCTACTATTAGACAAGTGGTCATTAACCTCAATGGCTATTTGGCACCATTCAGCTCAGAGATATCATGCTTCTCAATAGCAAATAGTAGAGAACATCAATGCAAGATAACTACTGTTTTCATCTTTTGTCAGGTGCCTTTTGTAAACATCTCATTGGCTACTGGGAAATAGATGTTGCATCAGGTGGATTCTTTAATGTTCCCCTATGAAGTATTTTGGGGACAGTTTATTTACAGTTACAACCCTTACTATTACACATTGGAGGCATCAAAGGGCCAGATAATGATCTCCCAAAATGAATAGTGTATGGAGACTGAACCTGCCTTTCCCTCACAAAAAGCGTACACTCAGATCGTTCCAGGTAATATAGTAGAAGGCCCAAATGTGACACAGATAAGTGACATAGTATAAGTTACTATCCAGTAAACCAGGAATAGTTCCAACCTCCTTAGGCAGTATAAAAGATGGCAAGTAGCTCCATTTCAATAGCTGTTTTGAGATATAGTCTTGTCACATATATGATGACTAATGTCAGGAACATGTCTTTGCAGTTTCTCATTGTTTTATTTTTAATTAAAAGAAATTAACAATATTAAAGATCAGGTGGAGCAAGTCTGAAGAAGATCAAAGAAGGTAAACCCAGAAATAAAGACCCAGAAATAAAGACCCAGAAGGACTATATACTCACTAGTTATATTTTCTTTTTTTATACTTGCGGTCATGAAAAATGTATATTTGAAAGACAGCTACAAAAATGAATCAAGCTATTAGTGATGCCTAGTTTAAAATATCATGAATACATATCAACACCAATAAATACAGGGTTGTGGGAATTCCGCCCCCGCCCCCCGCCCTGGATCTGAATATTAAATATATTCAAGAGCAGAGAGAGGCAGAGAGAGAAATTCAAAAGGACCATCTGCTCAGAAACAATGTACACTATTGGATCTGTCTTTTCTGAAGTTCTAAGCAATGAGCACCAAAGATGGGCTAAACTGTTTGGCCAGATACCAACACAAGAAGTTGAAAAGGTCAGAAGTGCATTCAAATCCCCTGGCACAGGAAAGAGATCCTCCTAACACGAATGGCCTCCATGCAAAGACCTCTGTTAACCAAGCTGAGCCCTGAGGTCAAGTTGTTTTAGCTCTCTAAAGACCTGCACTGGTCACAGACAATGCTTTGTATTTGCTATTTAATTAGGTGCTCACAAATCATTAGAGGGCTCCAGAGCTAGGGAAGGGTGAAGTTTAAATTACTCCATGTAAGATTTATTATGATCAAGACCAGACCCTAAAACTCAGTCTGCTCTTAAGCAAGAATGCTACAATTTGTTATAAGCAAGAATACTATATTTAATTATAATCCCCAATAATTCTATCATTGGAATTAAGATTTGGGATTTATAGTGAGATAGCAAAATTCTTTCTTTCGAGAAGTAGTAATATTTGATGAAATGAATGACCTGAACAGAGAACACTAGATGGAAATGTGAAATTTTTATCTGCATCTTTGCTGTTCTTCCATTGCCCTTGGAATCAGTTGTAAAATTTTTGTGCTAGAGAAAAGACTCTGTCTCCACCATTTTTTTAAATCACTGGAAAAGCCAATGATCAAGGAGTCCTGGAAGGTGACAGATGATTATCCCCTCTAATTCTATACAGCATAGCAGGTGCATCCTTGGTTATTATTAAAGACATACCAGAGAAAAAGGATGCTTGCATCTTGAGATGTATAGTCATATAATCTGAAGACAGGTTGCAGGAACAACACAACACAATTCCTACCAGCTGCATCTGTAGTGTCTTTAGTTGTGTTCTGATGTGGTGGATCAGATAGGAAAGGTCTATCAAATTTATGATACTCAAAGTAATTGTGGGAAATATAAACAGATAGCCAGCTGGGAAAAACTGTTGCAAGCATCAACCAGTCAACTATCTGCATTACAGAGCACTGTGGATCAATGATCTAAACTGATAAGAGGCAGCTTTCTGTCTTCAAATTTTTCTGCTTTTATGTGACAACAAAGTTAGGATGGCCACATGTGTATTTCTCATTTTGAACAGCAACTAGAGGATAGTTATCTCGATAGAAGAGAATCTTTGCAGCTCAGGATTGCACTGTGGGGTCCTTAGTGCTCTCTGAGCTTGGTTGTTGTCTTGCAGATGTTTCATTATCAAACTAGGTAACATCATCAGTGGTTTTAGGGAGCATGGTTTGCTCTCATGTTAGCTTGTTTGAGTAGACAAATAAGCTAACAGTAACACTCAGACATTCAAAACACTCAGACAATCTAGCTAATAGTAAACAACAGCCCAATCAAGGAACTACCAAGACCACTCCTATCAACATTGACAGGATAAGCCACTACTATATAAAATGAGAAGAAACCATACTCTCTACTACTACTAATGATGTTACCTAGATTGGAAATGTCTGCCAGAAAACAACCAAGCTCAGAGAGTTGATTTGAAATTTAAGCATAGATTCTATGCTAGATTTTCCCACTTATTCACTCTCCCCATAAAAGAAAAAAAAATGAAGGAGCATTTGCACAATCCAAAAATCCCATTCATTTGTAATGGTCTGGAAGGAGATGGAATTTTATGAACACTTCTAATAATGTCTATTATACTGTTTATATTTTTACCAGTTTATGTTACCAGTTTATGATGTACATTTAGGTCCCCTTAAAGGCCATGAGAAGAGTTTGAGAAGAACTGGTATCAAGCTCTCAGTATTTCTCATTTCCATATATTTTTGCAATTTTTTTATTTCTCAAGAAATCAAGGGGTGACTTTGAAGTATATCTAATTTATTTGCAATATCAATGGTATTACTGGTAAAATATTGATGATCAGCAAGATGAACAAATATATTTATTTTTGTGTGCTGATATAAACTTTGTGTGCTGATATATAATCTTTTCTTCCGCTGTGCTTCTCAACCCCTAACCCTGTGAATTCAATAAATATCAAGTTCTGAAAAAAACATAAATATTAAATTATTTTCTTATCAAATTGTCTGTGCTGATTTCATAATGTTTGTGCCCATATAGAAAAAAGTATCTGATTTTTTTAATGCAGATATTCTATCTAAATTGAATTGTAAAAAATGTCTCTGATATTAGAGCATAGGAATCCAGCAGATATGTAATACCTTTTTTAAATTTTAAAATTTTAAAATAAACATCCTAACTATTCCTTTTTTTTCTTTTGCGGAAAATTCTGCATTATGTTTGAAGGTACAAATATTTTTTGCATTTCCGACAGCAGACGAACAAGTGGTTAATTTTTAACTGATCCAAACAAACAGATTTGATCTTGGAGTTGCTCTGAAATTCATGTACAAACACCACTCCCCTATGAAAAGGCTCAGCACATGATCATCACTTTCTCTGTTGCTAAATGATGCTGCAAACATGAGTATTTCAACTAAAGCAAACATTGCTGGGTTCATCCGAAATGCTGATAGATAGTTACTGCTTTGATACTTATGTAATGAAGGGGAGAAAGGGCAGCCATCTTTCTTAAATGTCCCCTAACTTGCTGTATGTTTTTATAACAGAGGTGCAAAACAAGATTCCCCCCCCCAAGAGATTCCCTTCAGAAATCAGTGCCGCTTTTTGCATTTTTGGAAATACATCAGAGGAAAAGCAACTATGTTGGGCAAAGTCTTAAGTTAAATACATTTATCCCACATCAAGAATAAAAATCCACATTTTCAGTTGAGGATGCAGATAATCTAAGAAAGGCTACTTGCTGGTGGTAGGTGGGCTCAAAACCTGTGGAAGGTGTGGCTGAGTCCAAAATGGGAGGACTAACCTTTTTTCTCACTTTTTCTTCCAACCCCATCTGTTCTTTCTCCCTGCCAGTGATATAAGCTGTGATATCACTTTTACCTGAGGATTTGAATGGCAGGATGAAGAGAGCATTTAAAATTAATTGTAACTAAATGCATCTTATTTTAATGGGCCTGCATTTGTGAAAGTCCTTCTTCCCACCCTTCTGTAACAGATTTTCAAAAGTTATTTTTAAAAAAACTTTCCTTTTTGGTTTTCAAAAGCTTGATTTAGGCAACTAATTTTTAACAGTCACTGGCTTAATTATTTCAAAAGCTATGGTTTTGTGGGCATGTTGTCATTTGTTAAAACTGATATTTTTAATGTCATTTCAACCTTTTTAACAAGAAAAGCAGGGTAAAAACACTTTCAATCAATATTTTTACACGTGGTATTGTAAGAATGTGTGACACAAGTTCATAAATAATTCTGCTACCTGTAAAAAAATCCTCTCTCTACCTTCTCTACAATCCTGAGGGGAAAAAATTAAATAGCACCAGTGGAAATTTTCAGTCCAGAAGCTTCTGGAAGGTGGAAAAATATCCTCCAAGTTAAATATTCTGTTCCGTGTTCCATGGTAACCATTGTTTTTTAAATTAAATCTATGCCAAGTAATGACTTCCTTCCAATAAATACAGTATATATTTTGACACTTATTTTGACATCATAGGGGTACAATATTTCAGCAGTTAAAAATGCTGAGCTTGTTAACTAAAAAGCTGACCACCTGGGTTCAAGACCTCTGAGGGCTGTGCAACAAGGTGAGCTCCCATTACTTGCCCCAGCTCCTGCCCACCTAGCAGTTTGAAAGCCTGCAAATGTGAGTAGATAAATAGGTTCCACTTTGGTGGGAAGATAATAGCATTCCATGCACCTCAGTGTATAATCATGCTGGCCACGTGACTATGGAATTGTCTTTGGACAATGCTGATTCCCCTGGCTAACAAACAGAAATAAGCGCGCGCGCGCGCACACACACACACACACTCGAGTCGGAAACAACTGGAAAGGGGAAACCTTTCCTTCTGTTGATATAAATTGGTAATACTAATATGAGGCAAGTAGGCTATAAATACACACAAACACACACACACACACACACACACACAGATACATAAGCAAAGAAGCCTGTGCATTGCCTGTGACTTTTTTTGTAAATTACCCAGAATCTCTGGGAGCCATGTAGTATATAAATTTAGTATTAATATAAATGTATTATAATATATGCAACAATGTGAAATTTGTAGCTGCCAATTCTTTAATTTATACTGGCCTTCCTTATTCTTATGATTGGTTATAGAATCAGCCAGATGTTTGGATTTGGAAGTTTTATTCCCCTACTGAGTTTTATCCCCCTTCTGAGTTTTATCCACCTATCAAGTCTCTTCCCAAAGATCTGGGAAAATTATTATTTTGCTACAAGTGCCTGTGGCTGGAAGCTAAAACAAGTGGGCTTCCCTTATTGACTGCTGTGAAATGAAATAGGGTTGAGTCACAAGAGGGATAAATAAATTCTGTTTAATCTGTAAAACTTTACTTTAAAAATCGAAGGCCATATTTTCAAGTCTTGGTCAGTTAGCCCAAACTGGTGCCTTCAAACATGCTGGATTACAATTTCCCATAATCTCTAGCCAGCACAAACAATGAAAGATCAAAACATTGGAAGGGTACCAGGTTCAGAAAAGCTAAAATATATAACATTCAACAAATGATGAAATGAACTCTTTACAATTAGTGCAAAGAAAGTTACATAAATACACATACTTGGGTCTATTTAGCCCATATTTGATTTTTCAACTTTCTTGTATTAAATCAGGACTGTTTTACATTTAGATCCACGTTATACCACTGAGACATAGGACTGTATTTTTTCGTAATGCCTATAATAATTTCTTGACAATCTCTCATTTGGCCCAAATGAATTAAATGGCCATTCAGTATGACAGGCAGGAACCAAGAAAAGCTATTATGGAATGGAGAACAATATAATATAATATAGTACTATATTGTAATATAATACTGTACTGAGAAGGAATTGTATCCTACAAAATTCAGGCTGTCAGCTAGAAGAAGACAAATATTTGCTGAGCCAAAGGTTAGGATTAACTGTAATGGTCTACATGTTAAAGGAGAAACATTGCTGATTTTGTGCCTGATGTTGAAAGATATTTAAAAGTGAAACAATTTTCTGGAAGGGGAATAATCAAACATTCTTTTCTAAAATACTAAAATATCCTTTAAGTTGAGCAAGATTCCTGCTGGTTTTATGGAGGCATACGTTTAGTTACCTTGGCAACAATTGGGAAATAATTTGCCATTTCCTTCTTCCAGGAAGGTTTTTTATTTATTTTTTTTAAATCCCAGTTTAGCCTATAACCCTAGAATTCCTTGAAGACCTCACATATAGATGCTAACAAGCTGCTTTGCTGCTGAGCCCAGACAATGCCTGTCTCCACCACTAGACATCTTCAGACAAGACTAGCTTGTCATCTATGAGGTACTCTAACTCTGAATTTTCATGTGTCAAGCTGATTCTATGAGATGAATGAAGAACAGAGCTGCACACTCATCACAGCTTCGCAAGAGCTCTGCAGGGGAAGGCCAACGTGTCTGTGGAGGCTGAGCCACCTCAGGAGAAAGAGGTTAAAGGAATATTGTTTCTCTGCTCTTATACATGACTAAGAAGTGCAGCCAAGCTCTCCATCAGATTGAAGAACAGCATTTCAACCTCCTTTCAAGTTAATGTCAAGAGAATCCATCTGATTAACATCCTGAGGAGAAAAACAAAAAAACAAAAACCAAGAACATATACTGATTCTCAGGATACTATTCCATAAGCCAAGTAGAACATTGACGAAGTGTATTAGGCTTTAAGCTGCTACAGAGTATTTGTAATGTTTTTGTTGCTATCAATAAGTGATTTTTTTTAATCAGTAATCAGTAAGGAACCTGATTTACATGCAGGTTTTGTTTGTTTGAACCCGAGAATCTCTCTAGCTCTCATCACAGAAACTCACATTGTACAACACGATTTTGCTTTCTTTTTGTTTGCTAAAATGCTAAGCAACATAGTTAGCTGACACTACTAGGATTAATACATCTTTTTGATTTTAAATCAACCCTCAAAGGATGGGCTTCATCAAAAGGATGAAAATTTTGACAGGAACTCTCTGGTGACATCATTGTATCACCTCAGTGCCCTCTGTGTAATTCAGAAGTAGGTTGTTGGCTTTCTTTTTTAAATGCAGCATCCAGCTACAAACATTTGCTTGTCCATGATCCAAATGACATCTCAAGGCTTGAACAGAGCCATTTTGTTATGAAAAATGTCTTGTTTCCATCCCACATGCTGTATGTATGAGGGATGCTGGTGTTGATTTTCAATCAATGCATCTAACTCAAACTTTCTGTACATCTTTTGAGCAAAGTTTGAGTTAGATGCATTAATTGAAAATCCATTCTGATGTCACTGAACACAGAAAGAGAGGATTTACACATCTCATCCTGGGTAATCATTGATTTATTTTTTCTTCAGTTATGAAACAGAAGCTTCCGGAAGAACGAAAAAATCTACCTGTTTTTCACCACCCTGTATTTCCTCTCCATTTGCAGTTCAACTGTTATTTTCTTAAATAAAAAACTGATAGGACTCTGTTCATTATACAATTTGTGTTTCTACGTATCCTTTTCCTAGACATACAGTGCATTTAAAGTCCATACTAGATCTTCTTTAAATAAATAAATAAATAAAAATTCTAGGATTTCAAGAGAGGGCTGTAAAGCACTATAAGTCTAAGTGCTATTGCTACTAGAAAGCAAGTAGAGGTATTATCATACTATCATTTCTTTATGGCTCTTACATGGTGGGGGGGAGAAAATATCAGTGCTCTCTATAGAATGTTTCTGCATAATTCAGAACATGTGGAACTATATCTGACACTGAAAACAACGAGGGTTGCTGTCATAATTTCTTTTTCTCTTCCCATCACCACCATTCTCATTCAGTTTGATTAGAAACAGCTGCTTTTGATTCTTCCCACCCAGAGCATTTAATGAAATTTTCAAGACTGAAGTTGAGAATACTTACAAAGGATTTAAAAAGTGCATATGAATATTCTGTCTTTCATTGTACATTTATTTCATTGTACAATCATTTCTGGCTTCTCAGACTTAAATCCCAAAGGAGGATATCACAGGGAAATTCCTTTTGTTAGGGTTGTGAGATTGTGAGATTGTTTTTGTTAGGGTTGTGAGATTGTTTCCAATTGTTTTTTAATATTCCAGACTGGGAAATATGGATAACCGGGCAGTTTTCGGAATGATGGAAAGATGGGCAACTGGAAACAACTCCAAATATGATCAATGCAATTATATTAATTATATATTAAATCTGAAATTGAGGACAGATTTCTTTAAACAAACCATCTCAAGGTGGATTATATGAATTAAGTACAATGTGTAGCATTCTATAGTAAAGAGAATGTTAGTGTATGTTGTCTTTAAATTATCTTGTTTGCATTTCATGCATGAGCAATTTAACAAGACTTTCTGGCTGCAGAAGGACATAAAGTTCTATTAAGTACAATAGGAAGGAATGTTAAAAATGTATGTTAACATGTTTAAACAAAAACATCATCATGATGCTTGCTTGCACTATGTAAAATCAGATTAATTACATGATGAAGATGAAGATGATGATATGTCATCAAGTCGGTGTCAACTCTTAACCATATAGATTTTTATCCAGGATAAAATTTTTAATGAATCCATCTTGTAAATATTTCACCATGTCAGATGTTGTGGTGATAAACACAAATACATAATTGATTCTCCTGTAGCTTTGAGCTCATTCTCCCACCCTACTGTTCCAGATAGGCAATCTCTCCTTAGGTTATATTGGAGAATTGTATTGGAGAACAGAAGAAAATGTGGAGGATGCCTTTTTCAGATTAGCAAAACAGGCAGTGATGCTACAGAGTGATTATTATTGAAGAAAAACCAACAGCATTTCCATCTTACAACAGTGAGATATGTTTAAAAGAAACACTGTAAAAAATATTCTAAAGAAATTACTAAAAAAAAAAAAGGTAAAGGGGTCATGGCCAAATAGGTGGCAGTGCTCATTTCCATTTCAAGGCCATTGAACCAGTGCTGTCCAAAAATATTTGGTCATGTGGCCAGCATGGCATCACTGAGCACTGTTACCTCCCCACCAAAGTGATACCTATTTTTATACTTGCATTTGCATGCTTTCAAACTGCTAGGTTGGCAAGAGCTGGGGTGAGGACAGGAGCCTTGCATTGCACTTGGGTCCTGAACCTGAGCTGCCAGCTTTCCAGCCAACAAGTGCAGAGTCATAACCAGCAGTGGGATCCTACCTGTTCCATTACCAGTTCAATGATCGCGCGTGCGTGCACACCTAATGGGTGTGCAGCTTTCCCCACACCAGCTGAGGCCTGCAGCACCAATCAGATGAGAGGATACAGAAGAGAAAAGTGCAGGAGCAGGTGGGAGGGCTGATCCTGCGCTTTTCTCTTCTTTCTCCTCTCAGCTGATCGTAGGAGGCTTTTTTTTTACTACCAGTTCGGCTGAACCGGTCTGAATCAGTATCATACCACCCCTGGTCATAACTGCTGAACCACCATGCTCCAAAAGAAATTAATGTGATAGACAAAAAGATACAAGTATTTTTTGCAGGTGAAAAATGGCTGACGGAAATTAGATAACAGATTCTGGTAAACCATTAATATAAAATCCAGCTTATTTTGAGTAGCTGCTTTTTACGATTTCTCACCATTTTCTCTTGCCAAACAGCCAATATCACAGAATACTAAACAAAAGAGTAACAGCCAGACTTTTTAGCACAGGCAGGTTTGGGAGGTGACGACTTTGGGATGTCATCTGAGATTAACCACAAAGACAATGACATCTGGGAACTGCATCCATGATGGCTGGGTTGTCATTTTGCAGCCTCGGTGGGATCTCTCTTCCCACACCTGCTTTTGTAAAATACATACCTCAAATATGCGAAGGACTTTAGCCAAGGCTCCAACTTCTTCTTTGAGGGAAAAAATCAGAGAGATTGCATCTTTCTGGGAAGTGTTCTCTTCAATGTACCTGGATTCCTATATAAATAAATATGAAATTATTTACAAGGCTTTGGTGTCTGGAAACTAATTACATCAACTCTAAGTTCTAAAGTGGAATTTGGCTAGCTGTTTTACACCCCTATTTTTTCCAAGTTGTTTTACAACTCACATCCACCTTAGCTCACATATAAGCAGACAGAAAAGGGGTTTTAAAGGTTATACATGTCCAGTTTTTTTCTTTAAAAACTTAAGTGATGAAGCACTCACAACTTCTGAAGGCAAGCTGTTCCACTGTTTAATTGTTTTCACTGTTAGGAAGTTTCTCNNNAATTTCAGGTTGCTTCTCTCTTTGATTAGTTTCCAGCCATTGTTTCTTGTCTTCTGGTGCTTTGGATAATAAGTTGACACCCCTCTTCTTTGTGGCAGCCCCCCAAATATTGGAATACTGCAATCATGTCCCCCTTGTCCTTCCTTTCTTTAGACTAGACACACCCAATTCCTACAATCATTTTTAATATGTTTCTGTCTATATATTGGGCTGGAGACTATATATTGGCTGGAATGTGAGCAGATTGTTGTGAAGCAATGGATTTAATTTCTCAATTTGTAAGATGTTCCTCTGTTTTTAAGTTTGGCAAATTAAATTTTTATAGCAGTGAAGATTAGAAGCTTGCTTTCTTAAAATGCATAAAAACAAATCTGATGTCTACCTCCTCCTTTTCAGTTTTATTAGTATTGCACAATCTTTCTTTCTTGCTCATATTTCTTCAGTGTCTTAAGCTGTATGTATTGAGTCTGAGACAAGAGAACTTCTTGTTAAATAGCCTATACTTGTTCCCAGTGCATATCATTTGTGACATTAATCCACTGGCCCAGATCAAGCCTGTGAAGCTCATGAGGAGTATTTATTAAATGTCAGACAAAGGTTTAGCTAGAACCAGTCAGTGGCTCTTGGTAAACAAAAACGTCTGCTTCCAGTAAATGTTTGTTACGTAAAGGAGGAAAAATATATCAACTCAAAGCATTTTGGTTAAACTCTTCATGTTGGAGAACAAATTGAATGGTCAATATATTTTAGGATGAGGGTGAGAAAAATGTCTGGACACAAAAATAAAGCTCTTTGTTGCTTCATTGCTACAAGCAATCTTCCTAATTAAGGAATTGTGAGGAAATTTAAGCACATGCAAAGACTGAGAAGAGCAGGGGTGTGTGTGTGTGTTATACCCTCTTATGAGGAAAATCTTGAACAAATCCAGAATTGCTAAGCTTATCCCAGCAGGGTACATTTCATGTTGTGTTCATCCTTTATTTTCATTCTTGGAAAATCAGGAATTCATTAGTGGATTTCACTGTGGCATTTGTTCAGCTCCACTTTAGTTAATATGGAAAAGCAGCTTTTTAAAAAGAAGCCATAGCAAAGTGCTAGAATCCCATCTACAAAAGCCATGGAACTGCTAAACTGTTTGAAAAATAAGAAACAGCAGCAGCTAAAAGTCCATTAATATTAAATATTTCAGTTCAGAGATTATCCAAGCTGAAGGAATCCTCTGAAATAGGGACAGCTCAATGCAATTGAAAGGCAAATCTGCCATTTGTTTCCATAGTCTAGGTACATAGGAAGAGGCTGACGCACTTCAGAGATTTCTCTGCTTTCAAATACATCCAACTGTTAGATAAGTCTCGGTCTAGCTTATAACTCCAAAGACCAGAATTATGTAAACTGCAGTATTTTCTGTGATACATTATAAAAACAAAAGTTGGATTTGAAAAAGGACAGTAGAAAGAGTATTGAAGCCTTCAAACTTGCTGTTGAAGAAGACTCTTAAGAATATTGTGGACAGCCAAAAAAACAATTGGATCATCAAAAAATTCAATCCAGAGTTCTCACTTGAGACACAGATTACCAGGCTGAAATTATTCTATTTTGGACACAGAATGCAAAGACCTAAGGGGAAATGTTGTAATACTAGGGAAGATGGAAAGAAAGAAAAGAAGATAGCCAGTAACAAGATGCATGGGCTCAGTTACAGTAATGATCAGTGCACCTCTGGAACACCTGAAAGACCAAGTTAGAGATAAATTGTCATGGGAAAAATCTATGTGTTTATTAAGAGTTGAAAACAACTTCATATAATCACTTAGTGGTCTAACTTTCATATTACACTGAGGCAGGCATTCACCAGATTTCAGATATGCTCAAGCATTGATGATAAGCAAAGACATTTGAGGATACTTGCTTATATTGGAGAAAGAAATGAAACATTGCCATAAAAAATTGGATGACATTATTTTCCTGTCCCAAATTCCTTTGCTCACAAATTCAAGGATCAAAGGTTTCTAATTGCAGATAACTTTTGGTGTCCGTGGTCAGCATATTTCTATCTATCATATAATTCATCAAAAATATAATTCACCAGGACCCATCTCCACATTCTAAGAAGGCTGCATGAGATATTAGAATGGTGTTTAACTGCAGTTACTTAACATGAACGCATATTTTAAATCTCAATGTATAGATAGAAACTATGTAGGTCAGACTTAATGTACACTTATATACCTGTGTGCAAAACCAACACCTTATTTATTTGTTGCTGGAAACATTCTCATAAATACCTAACTTTCTCCACAGTAGCTCAAGTAAACATATATTTATCATAATACAAATTATTCATAGGAAAATCTATGTGAAAAAAATGCTATGCCTGCAAGTTTATTCCCCCTTCCCCTGTTCCAGAACAATCAAAACAAAATTAAAAAATAAAATAAAATAAACATAGGTTTGTCAGTTTCAGCATTTATGCATTCAAGAGCAGGTTAATATGCAGGAATAGAAAGATAATGATTTATATCTGCCTATAATTACCCTGCTGTTGAAGGCATAGAATTGAAAGTTAGTGTCAAGTTATGCATTTTTAAAAAACACATGGTGCTGCTTATTTGTAACATTTAAATAGCTACATAAAACATCCTCTTAATATAATGAACTTACTTGGAAAAGATCTCCATTCATGTTGCTGGCCTTTTTATGTTTTTTCCCTCAAGCACTAATGAACAGTATTTTTCCTAGAACGATTTTACAATGTTTGCAGGATCTTCTGCAAACTATGAACACACATATTTAAAGCTGAGTTTACAGCTGAAGGCCTCTTTTGATCTCAATTCTTTGGCAGAGCTTGGACAAAGGTGGGGTTTTCTTCACACACCCCTCTGCACCACCCCTTTCAACTCAAAAGGCACCATGGTTTGGCTGTGAGTTCCGAAAGTCAAAAATTGGGCTCCTTTCTTTGTCCTTTTACATGTGCTTTCTGTTTGGGTGACCACATGAATTATTTCTTGTCTTCTTATGGTTTCCATTGTGCAATTCTGTAATTGCAGTTCTCGATATATTCCTTCCCTAACCATATGAACAATGCTATTTGCTTGTAGCAATACCAGAGAGACTTCTGAAGATACTCTTTAGATCCTAAATGGATGATCCAACCAAACGGGAGTTCCAAATAATGGTTTATTCATATTTATTTCATTAAGTTTATATTAGAGGGAGAGAATCTTTTATTGCCCAGTCCTGAGGAATGCATTCAAATTTAAATGGGAGAAAATTTCCTATGAATAAAACCACAAAATAAGCACGAACATAAATTATATTTGTCCTCATCTTGTCCAGCCTCTCTGCACAGAAGAGCACCAGATTGCTAAATTTCACAAGATTCCTGTTGCTTATTTTCAGGTAATCAAACATAAAACTGAAGCCAACTGACAATGAAATGAAGGTACTTTCAATTCTCCCCCTTGTTTTCCATCTGTTTGTACAAATTGCTGTTTGAACCACGCAGATCTGCAAGAAACCCAAATGAGTTCAGTGAGACTCCCAAATGAGCAAGTAGAGGTAGTACAGACTAAGCAGGACAAAACAGCCCAAATGAAATCAGAACACATTGATTGTAACTATCACTGAAACAGCTTCCCAAAGTCACCTGGGCCACTATGAAATACAATGACAGCTAGCTCTCCCTGAGGTAGTAGTGCGAGACAATGAGGAGCTAATGACAAAACATGACCAAACCCTACAACTTAAATTTTTGCAACAGGATACAAGGAAAGTGAACAGAGATGGTATCATAATGTCAGTAATTCTGGTGTCATTTTGAAGCAATCTTGGTTTGCAGCACACACCTATTTCCTTAGTAGATAGATAGATAGATTAGATCTCTCTCTCTCTCTCTCTCNCTCTCTCTCTCTCTCTCTCTCTCTGTGCTTGACATTTGTGGAACTCTTCTGACATGCCTGGGGACACTGGCAGCCACTTAGGTTTCCCAGTAAGTATTTTTGACTGGGTTCAAGCATGATATCAGTCTTTTTTTCCCCACCTTTTATTTAGTTCTCCATTCATCTGGATACGTGTGGCTTACCACTTTAATCATTTTTTAATGCCAGCTTCTCTATGAAGCTTAGGCAACTGTAAAAACAGGATGATTTTAATACAAAAGGCAACATGTGGATGTTATATTCAGGGAATGAGAATAGATAAAGCCAATATTTTTCTATATTTTTATTAAAAGTTTTAAAAAGAAAATAAAAAACTAACAAAAACTGATACATAATAAAAAGGAACAGAGAAAGAAAAGGAAGGTATTAAAAAATAGAAA
Organism: Ophiophagus hannah; assembly: GCA_000516915.1. Lineage (NCBI taxonomy): Eukaryota > Metazoa > Chordata > Lepidosauria > Squamata > Elapidae > Ophiophagus > Ophiophagus hannah. Next base: position 216,600 of record AZIM01001262.1, on the reverse strand, counting down.
GAAACTTCAATTTCCTGAGAAACAAATACAAGTGATTACAAATTTATCTTTTGCTCTATGGTTACAAAAAGGCTGTCTTTTTTCTATTATCTAAAATTTTCTAATCATAAAAATCATAAATCAAAAGTTCATTTTTTCCATTTCATGCAAAAAGTCCAAAAGAAGTTTATAGTTGGCAAAAAATATATTGTAGATATTGTCTTCTCTATAATCGAAGAAATCTATTTAGTTATCTCTGCAACTTCTGTCAATCTCACCAACCATTCTTCCATTGTGACTAGTGCCAAACTTTTCCTCTTTCAAGCATATAATAATCTTGTTGCAGTTATTATATATAAAAACAAAGTTCCATTACATTTTTTCTAGCTCCTTATCCATTAATCCCAAAATACAGGCCTCTGGTTTCAATTGTACATTAGTCTTTAAAATCTTCTGAATTAGTGCATGTACTGAATCCAACATTTTCTGGGTTTTTTTACACATCCATCAAACATGATAAAATGTCCCTTTAGGAGAGAGAGAACCAATTAATGGGGCCATGGCACACAAAAAAATTTGCTAGGGTATATTTCTACTTACATGATTGGGTACAAGTAGGGACATGCCCCCAAGCCTTAAAACAAACTGTGAAAAGGGATAGTAATTTTAAATTGTATTCAGTGGTAGTTTCACTTTGCATGTAGATATTGGATTGCTATATCCTATGATGCTAGAACAACAGTATGTTCTATTAGTACAATTTGGGGTATTCATAGCAGTGGTGGGATTCTACCGGTTCGGACCAGTTCTGGTGAACTGGATGTTAAATTTACATCTGGTTTGCTGAGCTGGTATTTGAACCAACTGGCTGGCCCCGCCCACCCAGGAATCTCCACATGGCCCATTTTCGATGCAGGTAAGTGCAGGGTCCACATGGAGAGTCTGGGGGGGGGGGGGAAAAGNNGGGGGGGGGGAACAGGCTTTCTGGAAGTCCATTAACAGTCCTGTTTCTGGCTTCCAGAGGGCCTCCAAAGCCCAGGAGATGCCATTTTTGCCCCCCCAGAGGCCTGATGGAAGCCTCCAGACCCTTGGGAAGGCAAAAAATGGCCTTCCCAGAAGTTCTGGTAGGCTACACCCACCATGGCCACACCCACCCAGCAACTGGGCAGCGAACCAGTTGCTGGGATTTTTGAATCCCACCCCTGATTCATAGACTTACAGTTCCTGTTAGGGAAATGGGTGGCAACTCTGACCAGGAAGTCCCAAAGGTGCTTTTTCAGGAGGCAACTGGACTTTCTTGGCTTTTTTTCTTTGAAGAAGTTTCCGTTTTCATCCAAGAAGCTTCTTCAGCTCTGACATGATAGTGGGGAATCAGATAGTGGTTGCCTCCTGAAAAAGCACCTTTGGGA
>AZIM01001262.1:185253-195408 GCA_000516915.1 Ophiophagus hannah | reverse complement strand
TCGAGTACATCCGAGCCCTGCAGCAGCTGCTCGACGAACACGACGCCGTCAGCGCCGCCTTCCAGGCCGGCGTCCTCTCGCCCACCATCTCCCCCAATTACCCCAACGACATGAACTCCATGGCAGGCTCGCCTGTCTCCTCGTACTCCTCGGACGAAGGGTCCTACGATCCCCTCAGCCCCGAAGAGCAGGAGCTGCTGGATTTCACCAACTGGTTCTGAGTGGCCCTGGTGGCCCCTCGCCGCGTTGACTTTGCAGCAGGTGGGTTTGGCTTGGCTTCTCGGGCAGGGATTCCAGGCACGGGGAGGGGTGGCAGCCNNNCCCCTCTTGCGCTTGGAAAGGAGGGGGGGGAAGGAGGAGGCAGCTTGCCTGGTCCTAGAGAAGGCCGCAGAAGCTGCTGTGAAGAAGGGTGTTTTAAAAACCCAGCCGGCTGACTTTACCATGGCAGAGGACTCCAAAGGCAGCCATGAGGGCTTGGGGAATGAGAACTGCACCCCATTTCCAGCCCCATAACCATCTTAACCTAGTCCTTGACAGGGGCTGTCATAATAACCACAAATTAACCGCAAGTGGCTGCTTGGCAGAAGATGCTCAGCGGCAAAACAAAACCTCAGCTTAACATTAACCAAGCTTGACATGTTGAGTGAGAGCAGCCACTAATTTTTTAACTGACCTCATTAAGCTGTTCTGTGAGCACAGCCAACCTGACTTGAGAGGACAACTCTGTGGTCCATTTTTCAGCTGGTGGCAATAAGGTGGTTTAACTGAGAATGGGTTGATTTTGTCAAAACTAAAGATCCCCCAGTGACAAGTGGGAGGAGTGGGATGTAGCTGTATTTGCATGAGAGGCTGCTGCAGACCACTAAATACTCCTGCAGTAGCTTGAGTGACTCTAGTAATACCCGTCAGTAAAACATCCCTGGCCTAAATGGGTTTGTGTATTGTAAAATCTGATTTCCTAGATAAGAACAAATAATAACTGGAAAAATAGTTTCTATACTTCTGGGAATCTCAGTAAGACAGAGGGCTTTTCTCAAGTAGCTGGATTCCACTCCCCTTAGGCATTGGTAGTGTATGTTTCCTTACATTCAAGCTCACTCCAAAGCATCTCACTAAATAAACAAGTGTAAAGATCAATTATCAGATTAAAGATCACATTATCAGATATAAGCTATCATATCTGAGTTTCTGATTGCTGGCCTTATAATCCAAAAGCAATTTATCTGGAAGAAAGTCAACGTTTCCAGGTAACAGGACTCATAGTTTTGTGATACAAACCATCCAAAGAAAATTATTTCCAATTGTGACTGATAGGGGGTGAGACCCATCCTCTAACAGTAAGCAGGACCATCTGTGGCCATAAGTAGACATCACATCATGTCACACACATCATATCTATCACCATAAATAGATTGCGTGTGTCATGTCATTTACATCCTGAGCCTCATCAGTGCCTGACTGGAAGATTGTCTAGCGATTATGTGCACATTCTTTTGAAGTGTACCGTAGAACGAAAGCTCAAAAAGACTAAACAGTCCTGTATTTAGTGCAATTAAATGCATATATTTAATAGAACTGACTTCCTGTGAGATATGTTTAACATTACAGACTAAAGTTAAAAGTACTCTGTTTTTCTATATATAAGCATCTTCAAGTCTTTCAGAAAAGACACATATGACTGAACATTCTAGGACAGAATTGATAATTGGGAATGGATTTCAGTGAATGTATTGAGAATTGTATAACAATCCTAAATGATTTACTTGGTAGGTATTAAGTAAAATCCAAATGGGCAAGTATAGTGCAATCTATAAACACACATTCTAAACACACATTCAGAAGTTAAGACTTGTTTTGCTTTATGGAGTCATTCAAAAGCCAGCTGTTTGAGAATAGACGTTTTCCATTTAGGTCATATGTTAACATTACTTTCTCTTCTCTTTCCTTATGTTGCACAGGACTTCCTGAAAAAAATCATTCCATCTTACTACTACTACTACTTTCCCCTTTCGTTGTGGAAAGGAAAGGAAAGCCAAGACACTGAAGCACAGAAGGAATTAAACTTCCTCTCCACAAAACCTGAAGCACTCCCAAATTCTGCCTTTGCACTCCAGCTGTTTAAAGAGACATGCAGCCCAGGTCTGTGGGCATTTACTAGGAAATAAAGTCCACTGAGCTGAATAAGACTTACTATTCCCAATAAGTATGCATAGAATAACAGACCAATGATTCAATCTCTTATACACCTACTGAAAGTGGGGCTTACTTGCAAGTAAAGATGTAAAATCAGGCTGCACAAATGGACCCAGGAGCAAAAGGGAGAGCTGTGATGTGAAAATATCTACCTATTCTTTACCCCCAAAGTTAAATTATACTGCCTATTTCACTACTGCCTAATCATAAATCTTCAACAGAACTAGGAGCTTCCCTTTTTACTGAAATACAGTATTGCCTCTTCCCCCTTTCCAAAAATGTTTTCACTACCTTCTGGCCATAAATTGAAACACAAGCTAATCATGTGTCAAAAAGTAACAGGATTCATTCAGCTAGAACTATTATGTGGTCAGACCAATACTAAGCATATTTGCTAAATTCAGTAAATTTATTCAGAAATTTATGTGAAAAGGCCTGCAATCCTGGTTGCCTAACGCTTGTGAAGCTGTGGAAACTCCAAACTATGCTGTACTCAAAGAATTGTCTGAAATGTCTATCTACTTTCCCACGACCATTCCCATTATAAAATGCTTCCATTTTTTTCTTGCAAACTTTTTATTATATAAAAAATCTATTTGTATCAAGCCTAACCAATTTGGGGAATATATTAAGCTATTTTTGTATATAAGAGCCAGAGAAATTTATAGCCTTTTTTGTACAAATGATATAAAATATGTATATCTTGATAACTTTTTAAAAGATATGTGATGCTTATTACCTCTTCCTATCTAGATGTGTGTGTAGACAACATGACCTTACAACTGCCATGTTTTTGTTATGTGGTTTTGTAAAGGACTTGGGAATGCCTCCAAATGTACTTTAGCACCAATGTGTCTTACTTTTTATAGAAAGTTTGCTAATGTATTAATAAACAATGTTCAAAATGAACAAACTTTATGCAGCTATTGTCCAAACACAAAATGGTAGCTATTTATTTTACAAGCTGCTGCCTTTTGAAGAAAAAAGAAAAGAGGAGGTTTACTGCCTTTCCATTCTGTTTTATTATAAACTCACAAAAGTCATGTGTAACGACATTTTATACAAAATAGTTTGGTAATAAACTTTGTTTCAATTAAAATGAAGTCTTCCTGGTTGTTGTGTACCATTCTGCCATTGATTAAACCTGTACAGGAAAGGCAAATATTTGGGTGGCATGTCACTTCTAAACAGCCATATATAGGATTTCTATACAAAAGCTCCCATATTATGCTGGTATTCTTTTGCCTTTCTATTTTGCAAATGTCTGTTAAATCAAGAGAGGCCTGCCTGCCTGCCTCTTCCATTGTCCTTCATTGTAACCACTGGACATTTCAAAATTTTCTCCATAGAATGGATCCCAAGCAGAGAGAGGGCTCTTTCCTACATCTACAAGTCTTTCAAATTTGACCACCTCTGATAAAACAGGGTGTTGTGGATAGATCAGATTGGGCTGGGGGGAAATTAGGGGGCTGACTAGCAAGGGCTTGAGAGGAGTGGAGCATAATGGCTACTAATATATAATTGCTTTTATAAGGCACTGTACATAAAATCGCTGGAGGTATGAGTCAGCGATGGAAAAATCAAACAAAAATAATAATAAAGCAACGAAAGAGAATTGCGTACCTTAGATTCAAATCATTGATCTTTCTAGCTGTTATGTTCTCTCAACAGCGTGATCTGTGTGTAAAAGTACCCAATTACCAAGACTCAAAAAGAAATTGGGGCCTTCTCTCTCACTCCTTTTTTGGCTAGCCTCCTTGTCAGTTAGTAAAGACGTGACTAGAATCTATCTCAGGCTCATTCCCCACCACTGCCACCCGCTCTCCCAACCCCTTCCCCCCTCCTGCTTTCGTGCTCAGCTCCTCCAGCGTCGCTTTCCAATTCAGTTTGCGCGTCCCAACACACTACGCGGCGTGCATCCTATGAAACAAGCATCCTATCCAATGAAAATCAAATTGCTGAAAGCAGGCAGCCACCCCTGCCTTTCAAATCTAGCTTGCTCAAAACGAACAGCAAATCATGCAGAAATTCTTCAGGCATAGGCTACAGAGGAATTTTATTTAATTTGCTAGCATTGCATTTCCATACATTCAGCCTCTTCTCTCTCCCCCTTCCCCCCCTTGTTTCTCTCTTCTCCCCATTAATATGCTGCTTGGAGAGAACGGAAAGCAAGCAGAAAACATCCCAGCGCCCTTTACTTGACTACAAATATTCATTGTTGAATTTGGTCTTGAAACCACTGTTTGATTATGAAAATAGCAACGGTTATCACCCATCCCATCTGTTTTTCCCCACTTTCCTAAATCTCCTCTCCTCTCCCTCCCTCCCTCTCTTTCTCCTTTAAAAAATATTTATTTTTACAGTGGTGCCATTATAAGGTTTTCAAACTAAATTTAGCTATAATTTATGGCTAGGAATAAGAATCCTGCTCATTTTGATCTGAAGGGCTAAGTTAACATTTCCATATGTAGATCAATGTTGGTTTCTTTTTCCTCTCTCTATCCCTCCCCCCTACACCAAATCAGATCTGAAAATGATGCTTCCTTTGAGAGAGAAATGAAATTCTTCCACTGCTTATAACAAAGTTCAAGACAGTAATACCCAGATTTTCTTTTCTGAATAGATCATATCACTTCCCTGGGAACAGGAAGAAGGAACCAAGAAGGAGTGAGGTAAATCTCTGAGCATTTAAACACCACAAAAGTCTTTTCTTGGGTTAGGAGGAAAGGTACTCAGGAGCTTTGAGGTGTTGGATTTGGCATTTATAAACTCCATACACCAAAAAAACCCCTTTAATTGCATGGTTAAGTTTTCCCATTACCCTTATGGAGTGAGATGGGTAAGGTCCAGGTCAATTCACTAGAAATGCAGGTGGACATTTTAAATGTTTCCAAAATGGGAAGGCAGAACTTCACAAAGCCTTTTGCAAATACACCTCAGCTATGTTTTTTTAGCCCTTTATAATAAAAAATTAGTGGATCAATTCAGTAAGCCGTCTTTAAAATGTGGAAACAAAACATGGCTGCAGGCAGACCAAGAGGCTGCAATGCTTCACAGAAGCAACTGGAGGGTGTCTGCAGAGATCCTTTGGTTAGAGAGGAGCTGATGAGCTCAGACAGGCAAAAGACAAAAAAAAACAGCCACCAACATGCAAGATCAGGGTGCACATTACAATGGGCTAGCATCCATGCCTGAATACTTATCGTGCTGTTCCTTTCGGAACAAGCAATCCTATGTAGAGCACAGAAACAAAGCAAGAAATAATAAAAGGCAAAGAAATTAAAGACATAAGAAAAAAAATCAGAGGGAACATGCTTATAATAAGGTCATGCATTATACGTCTCCACATCTTTTTATCCTTGAAAAGCCATACCATTCATACACTACATTTCAGTCTGCTTTGTTTTCTAAACTTCTCAACTCTTTCTGTTTGAAAGAGAAATATTCACTTCTAAATAATGAAGTGGATAAAAACAGGCTACTTTTGCTTGTTTTGGAAATCATTTCTTTCTCACAACAGGCCTTTCTACCACTATTTGCATGTATTAAAATTTCTCAGTTTCCCTACTTTTAGTAACCATCATGACAAAATATACAAATTCAGCTACTTGCCTTATTTTTTTACTGTTATATGTAACTGTTTATTATGAACTTGCTGCTATTACAGTTACCTGACTCTAACTAGTTTACAGCAAAACATACATGACATTACACTACATAAATCTTTCTCTCAAATTCCCATCTGTAGGATTTTTTTAGATTTATTTATAGAAAAATTATATTGCTGCCTACTCACACAAGGTGACTCAAGGTGGCTTACAAAGATATTAAAACACCACATAAAAGAAATAAAAAATAACAAAAAGAAAAATAATAAAGTAATAGCCCTCCACCCATCACCTACTCTGGTGACAACACACATTCATACTAACCATTTAATGGGCTTCATCCCACACTGGATTCTAGCTGGCAAAACTATGCCTTCAAGGCCTTCCGAAAGAATGTTAAGAGTGGGGGCCAGTCTAAACTTTGGAATGATGTTCCAGACAGAGGCCAGACAGAGGGAGCCACCAGCCACCATGGAGAAGGCCCTGAGAAGGCCCTTCTTCTGGGTCCCCCCAGATGTATCTCCTTAGGGGATGGGACCCACAACATGCCTTCAGATTCAACAACTGTCAATCCAAAAGGATCAGTTTTCTGATCCATATACCTTGTTTGCATCATATAATCTATCTAACATTTGCAATAATCAGTTGACAACATAGAATCATCTGTGTACCAAAGTACATTCATTCCCCCAATCAGCACACCTCTAATATCATAACAACACTCTTTACATTTTATCCATAAACTCATGCATCTAGGCTGTACTCCATGATCAAAGCCAGACTCTTTGCTAAGCATTTCATATATTCCCATGCATGCTTTGCTTTCATGTATGCTGCTCTGATCACATTCAGCAATCAAACATCAACCCCATATTTGCCCAAAATATTTCATAATTCAAGTTTTATCACTTTATCCTATCTTATGTCTTTTTTAAATAAATAAATGAATGGTAAACATTCTTCTTCACATTCATATTTTCCTCAATGGCCTGTAGCTCTTATACTGTAGGTTAGGAGATATATGCTCTAAACTAAGAAAAAAAATTACCTAGTCAATACTGTGTGTATTTGTGTGTGTGTGTGTGTGTGTATGAGTGTGTTGAGTGAGCGAGCGAGCGAGCGAGTGAGTGAGTGCATATAGCCAGAGAGATAGGGTTACAACAGGATTTACATATAAAAAGAAATGCTCACAACAGTTGATGCTAAAGGGATCCAAGGGTTGTTTTTTTGAGAACCTATGGCAAAAAATAATAATGGTTAGGAAGGCTTCCAAATATGGAGGATTGATGATCTATGCAGGAATAGTAAACATCAGCACCTAAAGGGAAAATTCCAAAAACTACCTAAATCCAGTTTTAATTGCTCAGTTTCACCACTAAACAAAGAAACATCCTCTCTTTTCAACACATATTTGGGACTCACATCATTTGGAAATCCCTTTTTGTGGGGGAGGGGTGCATGGACAAAATGGTGCAATATTAGCAGTAGAGCCAACTGGACTGAAATGAGCAACAATGATGTAAAATGAAAAGCTAATATCTTCCCCCTTTGTTTAACCCTTCCTTCCATCTTTATTATGAATCCTAGTTATTTCGTCTCCTTTCTCTATAACTGCTGGTCAAGCTTGACATCTCCAAGGCATTTGACACCAGTTTCCATTTGAAGTTTATCATGACACAGCCGTCCTCTATGACCTAAGCTTCCCTTGTCTGTGGAGATTCTTCATCATCCAGGTCATGGTTGTCTCAAAGGTACTTTTACAAAAGTAAATATTTTGCTTCTCATCCAAGAAGCTAATCCAGTTCAGAACTGAAGAAGCTTCCTGTATGAGAAGCAAAATGTTTTCAAATAAAAAAACAAGAAAGTCCAGTTGCCTTTTGGAAAAGCACCTTTGGGCCAATCTTCTTTTTTAATTCAACAACACTGTGTTCCTCCTCTTATGAGACCATGAGTAAGCAACCTACAGTTGCCACTACCAGTTAGCATTTTCTCCACTATCCCACCTCAGCTTCAAATCTATTGTCTTGGAAGCAAGATCAAGTATGACTGGGAAATGTTGGAAAACTAGGCTCCATTCCCAGAGTTCCTTTCATGCTTGTCATTATTTCCCATTCTATTTTGACACCTTCTTTTAAAATTCCCACTGTGTAAGAAACCTTTATGAAAGAAGAGGGGTCTTCTATGTTAACAGTATTCTGAAATGCCATCTGTAGGAATTTTTAGATTCAGCAACTGACAATCCAACAACCTGGATAGACCATGAAACTAATCCCATACAGGTCATGATGGTTTTTATTGTAACAGATATATTAACAGAACCTGACAAGTCTGGATGTGCCTCTCCCTTCCTCACTTTATCTTCATGCGAACTAAGGAGGGATTGTTTGAGGCATTTTCTCATGCTATCTTCTAGGCCCAGCTCAATCCCCTCTTATCTGACTGTTGCCTTGGCAGNTCCCCCATCCCCATATAAAGAAGGATCAAACTTTTCTTGCCCATTTCCTATTTTCTCTACAATTGCTGCTTCAATCAATTTCCTCTCCCTTCTACCCTTGAAGCGGTGGCTGCCTAGGTATTAGTCAGTATCAGTTATTTAACTCCATAGTAAATTACATTACCAGGGCAGGATCTCTGTTCTTCATCTTTGGGCAGATTTTGCTCTTGACTCTTCCCATTTCTTTTATGTTATTTTTATAAGTTTGCCCAGGTGATGCATGGAACCTTATGGACAGAGAAATCAGCTTAGAGAAGGTAGGGTAAAATCTATTAGCTGTAGGACCCTGTTCATGGATTCCTTACTTACGATGACATACAGGAAACCACCCTTTCTATAACAAATGAGTAGGATGTTCACCTTTGAAGAATATTAAGTGCCCTCTCTCAATTTTTGGTCAAAAGTAGCATGTACCAAAGGCCAGGCATTTCACCCTAAAGTGGAAAATCGGACACACACCTACAACCACACACACACAGAGAGAGAGAGAGAGANNNAGAGAGAGAGAGAGAGAGAGAGAGCGAGCAGTGGTTTTGGTAACAATGTTCTGAAGAAGACAGTGCTTGGTACATTTTTTGGTGCCATTTGGTTGACCTGTAAAGAAGTCAGCTACTCAATTTGGAATTTTTCTGCAGCTCTCGCTCTCCCTCCCCCCCCCAAAAGTTTTTGCCAAGAGTGTCTTTTGTGCACCAAATTAACTGATTATCTCTAATTATTTTGCCTGCTTTGCACCTCCCCCAACAGGTTAGGGTTAGGGTTACTGATCGCTGGTCCACAGTTACCCTTGCAAGAGCAAGAGCCTTTTCTCCTTTTTCCTGACACGCATCACACAACCGCNTGGACAGAAGTCTAAATCGTAGGAAGGAACGCAGTAAATAACCACGGATCTGTAAAATCCGTGGTTATTTAACATCGTTTGCTTGCCCTTGCAGGGTGTCTCCAGATCCACATGCCACCTCTCTTTGCCTCATGGGGTAGGGCCGCCTTTGAGAAATCCCTTCGCGGTCCCCTATCGGGACTTGGATTTCCACAGGGCAGTGCAGAAAGCTTTTCAAGGCGCGGAATCCAAGCCCCGCACCGCGAGCCCGCTTTCCTTTGTGAAGGGAAGGCAGGCGGAAGCCCGCTTTCTTATCCTGCGCCCTATCACGCGCCGGTTACTTGCTCAGCCTCCGCAGCTGGAAAGCGAACCGTGCCGCAGGGCCCGCCGAAGCGGAGGAGCGCGTGTCGGGCTTAATGATTTATTCAAGCGATATACAGCATCCCGGTCCGCTCTCGACGCTGATTGGCTGCAGGCATGCGTCTCCTGTCATCGCGTGCGCCGAGAGCCCTCCCGCACAGCCCAGGCGCAGCGATAACAGCGCCCTGAAGAGGCGCCTCGTTTACCCGGTGACGAAAAGGAAGCGGGCGGGCGGGGGGTGGGGAAGAGTAGGGAGGCGGGAGGAACCGTCCTAAGAAAGGATGGTTGCGGGATGGAGGGAGGAAGGAAGGGTTGGGTTTGCAAAGAAAGAGTAAAGCGTACTCTTTACTCTTTAAGAGTAATGCAGGCAACGGTGGATAGCAAAGGCGCTTCTGAATCCGGCGCAATGGCTGCTCCTGGGGGTTTCGGAGACAAAACAGTTTCGGGTTCAGACAGCCTATCCGGGCCTGGCCACTTTGGGCTCGCGGGAGAGAAAGTATTGTGAGAGATGGCGCTGGGATGTGAAAAGGAGGAGGGAGGAGGCTTTGAAACTGCCCCTGTCTGGTTTACATGTTGGAAAGGTCAGGAAAGTCTGACTTATTGTTTGACAGCTGTCTAGGACAAATCAGTGGAGCACTACTTCATACATGGAACCCGCATTACGTATCTGATATTAACACAGT
>AZIM01001262.1:162382-178225 GCA_000516915.1 Ophiophagus hannah | reverse complement strand
TGTAGGGTCTCCCACTTGGGTGGGGGGTTGGNCTAGATGACCTATAAGGTCCCTTCCAACTATGATTATCTGATCTGATAATCCACTCACCAGTTGTAAGTGTGAAAAATGGACATAAGTCACTTTTGTCAGTGCCGTTGTAACTTCGGTCATTAAACGAACTTTTTAAAGTCAGAGATTACTTGTACTTAACTGTTCTTGATAAGCACTTTTTGCCATTTACGTCAAAATCCTATTCAAGCATTTCATATGACTGCTTACTTTCTGATTACCGACAACAACAGGTGGGAAGGAAAGTTGCACGTATCCCGATCCCTATAGCAAAGAATAGCAATATGCAGTTTCAGTCCTTCCGCAAGCATCGTTCATCTCAAACCTCACCCCCCCACTCCCAAATTAGCCTTTCACAAAATTTATATATATAAAAATAAATAAATACGTCTCATGCAGAGTTTTTCTGTTTCCGTGAAAGCCCAATGTCATGTGCATTGGGGTGGCCTGTGGAAATTGATTTGCGAGTCAACTCTTTTCTCTTTTCTTCCTATCTCTCGCTTGAGTGGTTTGTAGGCCTCAGCCCTTGCTTTCACTCAAGGGGAATGTGGTTGTCTATGGAAGAGGTCAACATTTCAAATTGGTTGAGTTCAATGGCACAAATGACATAGAACTGACAAGAAAAGACTCTGTGTGTGTGTGTGTGTGTGTGTGTGTAAGAGGAGAGAAGTGTGTGTATATATATGTGTGTGTGTTGCTGCCGCTGCTACTGCTATTTCTACTGCTTCTGGTCGCAGACATCATAGATCCAAAGCTTGGGGTTTTGCATTGTGAGAGGACTTGGCACCAAAATAAATTAAATAACAGGCTTAAAGACTATTGAGGGGAGGACTGAATGCAAATCAAAGATAAGTAGAAGTTTTCTTTTCTAAAAGAGAGGTTATTTTTTTCTCCCCTGCCCCTTCTTACCTCCCCTCCCTTTCCTTTCCATATCTGCACAGGCAGAGCCTGAATGTTAAACATGATTTAGCAAGCATTATTCTGGGAACCTTTTCATCAGGTTTCTGCAAGCGATTGCCTATCTTGGCCTATGATTAATGATCAGCTGTGCAATTTGGAGCCCATAATGACTCAACAATCCACAGGCAAACTATATAGTCACATTCCTTTTGCAGATTTGCCAAGCTGTTACCGAGGGGCCCATGGCCCAGACGGATTGTTGAAGAGATAGCTAAGCATTTCAGCAAATGCCATTCTCCCCTTATCTTGCTGAGGAGTGTGTTAGACAGCAAGCTCATTTACAAAATGCAAAGCCTAGATTTCAGTGGTTTCTTTCTTTTACTTTTCAGTCTCTCTACTCTCCCCTCCCCTCACATCCCTCCGCCCCCCCCCAAGAAAAAAAATAGGGACTTGAAATAATTGTTTAAAAAGGCTGGTTATAATAGAACTCTGTGTATGGCCCTGCAGTGATTATGTGGACAAAATAGTTGCTTTGTTTCCAAATTTCAAATCTGATTAATTGAGGCCTAATGCTATTAATGCTATTTGAAAAGGAAAAGTTAATCTTGTAAAAAGCTCAGGGTATGAACAGAATCTGAAAATCTCCGCAGATTTCAAAACCTATAGCTGTTATCATTATTTCACTAGTATCTCTTGAACAGGTTCCAACAATTTCATTAAACATTTCATTTTAGATAGATGGATGGATAGAGATGGATAGTGGATAGATGGATGATAATTAGAGATGGATGGATAGAGATCGATGAATATAGTAAGCTTAGTATTTACGCTGCTTGGTTGGATTAACCAAATATAGCTTGATATAGACTATTTCCCCCTAAAGTCAAATAAAAGTTTAAAGATGGTTGTATTCAAAGTAACAGAAAGAAATCTAATTTGTTAAACAAGTAGAGTAAGAATATCTTTCATCCATCCTCTCTTGAATTTAAAGGACTCACATAGGTACCAAAATATAATTATTCAAAACCAATATATATATGCAACATATTTCAAAAATCTCTCTATAAAATAGTAGCAAAGTTTTTAGGATCAAGGGCTGCAATGAATTGAAAGATCAGATATGTGGTCACACACATACAAACTCATTTACAGATACAAGCATCACATAAAGAGCGAGACACTCAGTATTAAACTCAATAGCTAAGAGGTTANTAATTTGTACGAGTCCTGCAACCAGCATAAGAATTGTAGCATTGCAACTTCTAGAGCCTCGTGACTTTTCCAGCCCTGCATAGTAACCTAAAGCGAGGCTCTGCCATCAAAGTTTCTGATGTGGAAAGAAGCAACCATGTTGGCTGGAGACAATGGAAAAGATATATGGATGACAGAGATAGAGATAGATAAACAATTTTTGTTTATACACAATATTATTCAGTGTGTTAAAACCATAGGACATATTATCTTGATCTATTTTAAGTTAGTGTCCACATTCCATGAAAATGAATTCTCAATTTTCCACCTGAAATGTGCATTTAATTATTTATAATTAAACTACATTCAAAAATAGTGTCAAAACAAAAAGGTACCATTACAGAGCAGTACAATGCAAAAATGATGATTGCCATAATCACTCTAGGCCAAAGGCATCCTTAAACAGGATAGTCTTCATAGCCATGAGATATGCAAGGTCGTTGGGGCAAAAATGCCTCCAGGGAAAATGAATTAATAAATATGAGGACTACTACTCAAAAGGCTTGCCATCTGGTCAACCATCCGACTGGCATTCAATATCTCTCTCATGGGGATGAGACCTTCAACAGACCTTCTCTGCATGATCCAACTGGATGAAGGAAGAAACATTTCCCAAAGCATGCCGGTGCTACACTGTATAGGGCTTTGTCACCTATATAGTGATTACCACGATTTTGGATTATGCCTGGAAGCCCAATGTTAGCCAGTGAACTGTCTTGAAATAAGTGTGGCTCTGCAATGATGGGTTTTCTTTATTAATAGTCTGCAACCTTATTCTGTACCAGCTATAGCTCCCAAGTCATCTTCAAAGATAGTCTCACAAAGGTGCATACCACAGTAGTCCATCTGGGCCTGAGTGGTTTCTACAGATTCTCTGGGTTGGGTTGGGTTGATAAATTGCTGATGACACCTCAACCCAAAGATTTCATATAGAAGTTAAATTACATAGGAGAAAGAGATGTAGTATCCCAGATAAGTACAATCAAGGCCTTGTTCATTCATCAGCCAATGAAAAAGGTTGCTCACGTTAAGTTGATCCTCTTTAATTCCATATTGAACCCTCACTCCTTGCAAGCAGGATACCATGACAAATTGTATCAATCAATACTTAGAAGTCTAATAGGACCAAGAGGATCACATTCCTTCATCAAGAGTTTAAGAGTTCATCTATCAAAGTGACCAATTTGTTTCTGCCCCCCAACTGAGACTAAATCCTAACTGAAGGAATGTAAATAATCCCAGATGTTCTAGAATGTTCTGAAATTGAATCCCACCCCCCATCTTCCCAATAACATTTCCCCAAAAGACTATATTAGAGATAAGGTGAAAATTGTCAGACACAACCATGTAGAAATATTGTTTCTTCAAGAGAAGTTCATCACTTTTTCTTTCATAGTTGTTGGCAGTAACACCCTACATCAAAGAAGCATTGACCATTTCCTGAATCAAACTGTTGCCACCAATTGTGTCACATGCTTCCAGGTTTCCCTGAAAATAAGACCCTGTCTTATATTTTTTGCCACCAAAAAAAGACACCAGGTCTTATTTTCAGGGGATGTCATCTACTGACTAACCTCACTTGCGCGGATCACTCCCAGCCTCCTTTTTGCTGTCAGACGCCTTCAGGAACTTCTTCTGTGGCCAGCAAGGCTTTCCTGAAGGCCTCTGCAGCTGATAACAGAACTCCATATCAATCTGGAGCTTTGTTATCAGCTACAGAGGCCTTCAGGAAAGCCTTGTCAGCCTTGCCAGCTGCAGAAGAAANTACAACTGTCCGAAGGTAAGTAGCAGGGCAGTTCCACCCCCACCCATCCCCACCCTAGCTTAATTTTTACCCGTGCACTCTGGAGTGGGTGGGGTCTTAATTAGGGCTTATTTGGGGGAGGTAGGGCTTATATTGGGTGGACATGTAAAAATCAAGCTAGGACTTACTTTCAGGGTAGGTTTGTATTTTTGGGAAAACAGGGTAGCATGGTGTTCCCAATGATATGTCTCAATGTCACATTCTATTGGTCACCTATAACCAAGCCTATTATTTCTACCAATCAAGTAAGATCTGATAAGATTAGCATGTCTCCAGTCCCACCTATTAAGCAATATAATATGTTAACCAAATTGTAGAGTGCCAGTAATTGATGTGAAACAGAAAAAAAGACTTTGCTTCTTTTAACAGAAGAGGTTTTAGTTTAATTCTGATCAATTACTGATCTTTTAAGATTGTTTCATAATATCCGAATGAACCCCATACTCATATTATTCATTTTCTTTTCTTCATTTCTCAGGTGTAGTCATGAGCAGAACAAAAGCTGTGTTTCCACTTCAAACTAATTGAAGTTCCCCTTATTTTCTGAATGTGTGAAAAAGCTTACCATAATGCTGTGTAAGTCCAAACAAGCAAGAAAGTACAAGAAAGAAACAGTTACATGAAAGCCATCAAGACAGTGATTTCAGAACCATGGAGAAAGGATGATATCCTAGGCTTTCAGTAGAAGCCACTATAACATTGCATGTATCATGACTTTCAGAGCCACATCTTCCAACT
This sequence comes from Ophiophagus hannah, assembly GCA_000516915.1. NCBI lineage: Eukaryota > Metazoa > Chordata > Lepidosauria > Squamata > Elapidae > Ophiophagus > Ophiophagus hannah. The sequence continues at coordinate 173,481 of AZIM01001262.1, read as the reverse complement.
AGGAATAAGTCATCTGAAAATATATCAAAAGAAAAGTTGCTCATGATTTCTCACTTTCAGGAAGCAAAGTATCTAAGACTAGGAAGAAGTGTTTTTTATCATGGCCCAATGTTTATATAAAAGCCTCTTCCTGCAAGTTAGACTTACCCAATGTTCTGAAAGGAGGTTACAAAATAGCTCTTCTGGATGGCTTTTTAGACTTAGTTATGAATGGACAACTTCATGTGAACATTCATATTTGCTGCCTCTTGCTATATTGATTTGTTTTCATTAAATAACCATTTGTATAACATATATGGACCATTTGTATAATATCTACAGACCCCTCACATCCTAAACATAAACTGTTTCATCTTCTCTCCTCAGGATGCCACTCTAGGGCACTGTATACCAAAACAACTAGAAACAAAGGTAGTTTTTTCCCTTGTGCCATCATTCTGCTAAACATTTAATTCTCATAATACTATGCCTAAGGATATCTAATCATGTTTTACTATTATCCTTCTCACCTTTGCTATTACCTACTCCTATTGGTATCTTATGACTATCACTTTGTTGGTTGTATCTTATGACTTATGATTGTATCTTATGATTTATCACTTTGTTGTTTGTATGTACATGGAAAGTTTATGCACTGGAGACAAATTCCTTATGTATCCAGTCACACTTGGCCAACAAAGAATGAAGAATATTCTATTCTGTTCTATTGTCCTCAGCTGGAGACCTTTTATCTTCTGTTTTGTATACTGTCAGTATCTTAAAATTTTGAACAATATAAAAATTCACAAAATAAATAAAGTAATGGAAAAATAATGGAAATCAATAAAAAAAAATTAGACCAAATGACATAAATTAATCTGTCTCATGACATCATGATTTACATGATATCACTCCTCCTCTTCCATTGTGGACACTCCTGGAGGAAGAGAGTACTACAATTTGTAACAGCCTCCTGGGTGCCATGGCAACACAAAAAAAGATGGATCTAATGGGTGTGCTGATATTATAGTATTAATTCTAGAATGCATTTAATTTTTAACATATGAATAGATTTACTACTACTATTACTATGTCATTGATTATGCATCTTACTGGGTACTACTTTTTTTAAAGTAACCAAATATAAATAATGGTTAGGGAACAAACCACAACTGAATTTTGGCTTGTTCCCCAACCATTATATATTAAAGTGTGTTATGGAGAACTTTAGTTTTGTGAAGGTATAAGTGTCTACATATTCCTGCTGCTTTCCTAAAATGAAAAGGGCAACTTTGCACTATAGGCTCCACTCCTTCTGATATATGTGCAATATCAAGACTTGTATTCAGGGCTTGCACTATGATGGCACAATGCTGCTTTCATCAGACTGATGCATTGGTCCCCCTACAACAGATGCTTCTGTGTAGAACTTGATTCAATACCTTCAATATCCTTATCCAAACTATCAGAGAAGAATGAAGAAAATAGCATCACGTTCAAAGCTTATTCCTGAAACACAAAACCAACTTTCTTCTGTCATCTTTAAGGTGTGATGACCTCAACTTCTACAACATCCCAACATCCCAATCTTTGTGAACTACTGTAGAAGTCCATAGCCTAGGGTAGGGAAGCCTAGGGTAGGGAAGGCTACATTATATCTGAAGCAGACATGTTTCCAAATGGATCCATATGCATGTATACTTTGGGTTGACATGAACAGGGACTCAAGGTTTGTATGAGGGGAAGAGAGGAAAAATTTCACATGCTGTTATTAACAGAGGTCACATTTAGGCTTAGAGTGTTCCAAGACATCAACAGAAGTGACAGATCAGATAGGCCACAAACACAAAGTTGTATTAACATTAGCTGTTGGAAATTCTTGCATGGGCCAAGAAAATCCAGCTCATATTGATAACTACTGTGCTAAAACTTTGAGGTAGTAGCATACTGATAAGATGGCAGCCTCATTAATAAAATTATATGCCCTTTTTAAACCTACCTATTGTGAACACACACTTAACAGCTCAACCATTGCCATAGTGAATATTTTAAATTGTTTTTCTCATATTATCATTTTGGCAGCCCTATTAGATTTGGTTTCTTAAATCTGATTTTTCCCCATCCTTCAATACAGTGTATATGTATTTTGGTTATATTTCTCTAGATATATACAATACTTTATATGTATTTTTGTAAATATTTTTTCAGCCAACTGCAGATAAAAACTTGGAAGAGTGTTTATTTTGAATCAAGATAAGGTTGCATTCAGGTGGTAAATAAACATATTTCCCCCCATTAATTTTATGAGGTCCCAGGCGGAGCATGCTAGTATGTTACCGAAAAAATAGTCTTTTCATCCAGCTGCTTTTTAACATAGGTCCATTTTCCTATATTTAATATGTTTTTGACATTCTGTTACATGATTTAAAGTAAGAAACTGATCCTCTTTCCATTGAACAACACCAAAAGGTATTCACAAATGAATCCAAAACACTGAAATTACTTCCTCATGGAAAAAAAGAGTGATATTTCCTTAGTGAAGAATTATATTTAACCTGCCACCATTTTACCCATCTCTGTGATCCTGAGCACCCAACATTTCTCATTATGGGCTAGAGCCTGGTGGTAGAAAAACAAGAGAAAGGCAGGCAAAGTTTTAATTGCAGTTGCATGCATTTGCAGATCCTAGGTAAATGACAAGATTTTTTTTTAAAAAAGGAAAACACCCTCTTGATACGCGTATTTCAACTAAGCAAAAGCCCAGAGACTCTCGCCTCCTCCACACACACACACACACACACACACACACACACTCCCTCCCTTCAGTGTCTGTTTGAATCGTATTCTCCGGAGTTGACAAGCACATGTTTTGGAAACCATTGAAAAGTTTGAGTCATAAATAGAGAAAGCCGTTTGGCTTAAATGTTGCTAGGGAATACCTGGCAACAAGCAACAATGGTTCTTTTAGAAGGTCCAGGGCAAACAGTGACCGTGGTAATGGGGTGGGCTTAAGGAGGCTGCTTGCCCCAAACCTCTCTACTCACACTGAGCCTTCAGCATTGGGCTGTGCTCCGGAAATTCCACACACAAAGCCCCCATTCAACAGGAGGCGGGACAATGCATGTGCTTTGGGAAGAAGGGGAAAAAGGAGGAGGCCTTGATGAGGGTGGGTGCTTTTTTGCCAAAAAAAAAAATCAAACTTTTTTCTTTCTTTTTTTTTTTCTCGCAAAGAACTAAGGGAGGCCCCAAAAGTGCTAAGTTTGTAAAAGAAGCTGAAAAGATTCAGAATGGGGACATAAAGGAGCCAGGGAATGCCCTGTGAATTTTGAACAGACAGCAGAAAAGGGGCTCTAAAAAGCAATTAGTGATGCTGCTCAGAGATGAAGAGGGAGATTGCAGTGAGGGAGGAGGCATTAAGAGATGGAAGGGAATTACACTCATTTAGTAAAGTGCTAAAAGAGAGCAAAGGAGAGGTGGACATCTCCTGGAATTTGGAGGATGGAAATAGATGCACAAATAGATGCATAGTATTTAAGGACAGGATGCCAAGCTAGGGACACATGCCAATATGGTCCTTTTAAATTCATTGCTAATGCTCTCACTTGTTCCTGAAAAGTGTGTCAAACAGCTAAGTCTGGAGAGAAGTAAGCTATTTTTGTCTAAATAGCTCAGCATTCCAGAAATGGATCCTCTGATCACCAAGACCCTGTAATCAGTCTGAGCCAAAGTAACTCTGAAATTCACAGATACTCTAATATCCCATGGACATAGATGGCCATTTAATGACACTAGTGTAGACAGGACAGTCGAAACAGAATCAATAGCAGGAGTGAATTTTTGTGTTCATTAGACTTTCTTTGCATGTACAGAGCTATAAAATCATGGATATTGCACATGAAACTGGAATGGGAGCAGAGGTGGTATTCAGCAGGTTNCAGGAAGGGGGAGGGAATGGAGATTTTGCAGTATCCTTCCCCTGGAGTAGGATGGGAATGGGGATTTTACAGTATCCTTTCCTGCCATGCCCACCAAGCCACACCACACCATGCCCAACGAGCCACACCAACAGAACCGGTAGTAAATTTTTTTGAATCCCACCACTGAATGGGAGCAATCTACACAATTATTCCTGAAAATTAGCTTCATGTCATTGGTTTGGTGAGAAATGATATTCATAAAAACATGACAATTGTCTTGGATTAATAATGTAAACAGTTGTGGTCCATTTGGGTTTCAAAGGCAAAACACATTTCAAGAGTGTGTAGAGTGTGAAGGTAGCTCTTATATGCAACTGCTTAAATCTAATGTGTCTTTTTCAAGATTTTTTAGCATTGGTTGCATGACCCAGACAAAAAAGATTGGCTGCTTTGAAGTTCTGCTAAAAGGTGCTATGTTTGCATCCTTTTGCATTCCAAGACCCATTTTTGCCATTGAGCCTGGGCTGTAGGAACTAATTTGATGATTAGGAGATGTCCACATACAAGAAGTAACACAATGTCCTTTGATTCATTGTCTTAGTCATGAGTAAAATGCCTCTAAACCAGGAAATCTCTTTCCAACTAACATACTTAATAACTATACATAAGACTTCTTCAAATGACTGCCATCTCTATGATTACCTAATGTCAAGAATGAACTCATTGGCATAGGTGATAGGATTATTTTTCCTGACTATTTAGAATAGGCACATTCCTGACTATTCACATTCCAAGATAAAGTGAAATGCCCTTTACATAATTTTTGAAGTATTTCATCATCACAATGTCAATATTATGTACATGTTTTGGCTTATCATTTAAATTGGGACGTTAAAACCATGTGTGGAAGTAGACATACCTGAGCTGAGGTTGGTGTCGATTCCTCTTTAAATATGCACCTATGTCATAATACATATTTAGATTCTATGGACCTGGCTGAATATATCTTTGGATATTTTTGATATGTTGATCATTAGCCAGGGCCCTCATTACTTAAAGCATTGTATTACACTGCATTTGTTTATGTGGTGAATTTATCCATTTTTAATATGCAATAGTAAGACTTGGTTCTTTGACAATTACTTCACACAACAGCTCCTCCATGTTGTGAAGCACCCAACTGTAAATAGTAGCTTATTAATGATGCACTCTGCTACAACAGACTTCATACATCCAATCCTATTACTAAATCTCTGGACAAAAAAGGGGGAAATATTTTGTTACACAACAAGCTTTCTCTGATCACTGCATTTTTATTCTCGTTATTTTTTTAACCTGACTTTTATCTGTATTTAAGTCCTGCCATTGCTAATTGAAAACTTATTTCCCTGTCCTGATTTTTTGGGGGGNTGTCCTTCAGTACTGACTGTCTCATTGGTTCTGACATACAGCTCCAGATTAATCTTAGATCCATCCCAGTCTTGAAAGTTTAAACTGAACATGTGCAAAGAAGGGTATTTGTCATGTCAATTAATACTACAGATGGCCCAGGGAAATTTAAATGAGTCAATAACATGACTTTTGCAGTTGTGCATACAGGTGATGGGTACATCCATGTATAAAAACATCATCCATGGAGGCCTTTTGATATGCTGCATCCATAGAAAGAAATTAAACCAGGAANGCATCCATAGAAAGAAATTAAACCAGGAAATGAAAATGCATTACATAAAAATATATTAATTGAGTTGAATTGGTATATGTTCTATAGAGTTGCAAAAGAACAATCCTCAGATTATTATTATTTTTTGCTATTTCTTATTCCCAAAGCATGTTAGGAAATGTTATGTAGCAATGTTATGTAGCATTGTTATGTAGCATTCTAACAAATTAAAATTGTTCATTTAAAAAAATATTTCAATTCAGCTGTTGAAGAAATGTCTCATGTGTGATATCCATGTATCCATAAAGATGTACAAAAACTTTCCTAGTCTTCTTTTAAATAAAAAAACATGCAGTCAGTAACAAGCTACTTGAAATCTTTTGCATACTTTTAATTCACATCTCATATGTTCTTTTTTCTGACGTTTGCCTCGTCTTTCACCTTTCTGTAAAACATCTAATCTTGAATATAAGGAACGAGTAACATTTGAAACATGGCTTTTTCAGTACCATAGACAGCACACTTGTTTCAATTTGAGAAAGAAAAAAAAACTATTAAAAACACGAACATTTTCCAAGAGGGGTTTTCTGAAAAGCCAGAAACAGAAATAGCACTCAAGTAGCTCCATTATACTCCATTACATTTATTGAAATAATATCAGATCACTTGGGATAACTACTTTGGAGAACTGGTATGCTGATAAGGTGGCCTCAGGAGATCCAAGATCAACTCAATGCAGGTGATTTTGGAAAGTTTGCAAATGTGAGCCAACCCAGATTTGTTTAACACATTATTGAGTCTTCTGACATGGAAGAAGTGGCTCCATAGATCCCCAGTGATTCTGTAAGAAGGCAAAGCAAAGGATCGACTCCACCTTCAACTAGGGAACTTCCCTGAGTGTCTTGGACCAGTTGCTCTCTCTCTCTTAGCCCAACCTACCTCATGGGGCTGATGTGGGAAAAATGGAAGGAAAGAATACTAAGAATCCACAATTACCACCTAAACAAAGGTAGGAAATAATTCTTACATATGTAAGCACAAGTATTTCAGCCTTTGACTTCTTGCTATTTGTCTTATTCAAGAATGGCCAATTCCAAATATCCTCAGCTCAGTTTAAGAATTATGTCTTGTTTTTTGAAGGTCAATTTGCTGTTGAATATAAAATGTTAGGAAAAAACAGATTCTTCGTGAGCACAACATCATATGTCATGGTGGTGCTGCACCAATAAAATAACGAATCCAAGATAATGTTTTTGCACAGAAACTCAGAAAGAGTTGAATTGGTAGAGCAAGGTGACCATATGCTTGAATAAACCACATGCAGGCAGAGAGAGAATGCAGAAGAATCTGGTGTGCCTGTGTAAAATCAGGAGTTCAGCAGCACCTTACAACCAGTTGGGACCAGAATTTCAGTTGCTAAGTGAAACAGCTGATAATTGAGTCATGACTGATTTTACAACCTTTCTGCCATGGTTACATGAATTGCTCCAGTTGTTAACTGATGGTGCAACTGTTGTAAATACATGTCAGTTGCCAAGCACCCAAATTTTGATTCCATGACTGTAGGGATGCAGCAACAGTTGTAAGTGCAAAGGTCAGTTGTAAGTTAGGTTTTTCAGTATTCTTGTAACTTCAAACTGTCACTTCATGAATGAATGACAAAGACTAATTTTACTTCTAACATTTTAAGTCTGTTATGCTGCAATGGAGCATTTGATTCTATTTCTGCTCTTTTAGGGTTTGTTTGTTTGTTTTTGCAAAAAAAACACCTCCCCTTTGTTTTTTTAATTGCTATTTCTAAGATAGATCATGATTTTAAAATGTTTTGCATGTTACTGGGGGGGAGGGGGGGAGGGATGTGAATGGAGACAATATACAGTATACCTTTGTTTTAAATGCATTGTTTGCTAGAAGTTGAAGACTTTTCATTACAGTCACTGACCAGTTTCCAGTTTGCTTCTGGATCAATTCAAGCTGTTAAGAGTGACCTATGAAGTCTTATCCAAGGCCAGGTTATCTAAGGAATCATTTCTCTCTGGTTACATCTACCCGTCCCAGGCCTGGCTGAAGAGGCATTTATTAAGGAGTGTCATTTAATGGGACTCAGGAGGGCATCTTTTTCTGTCATATCACCCACCCAGAGGTTAGGTAGACCCTGATCTTGCTTGTCTTTCAAAAGGCTCTGAAGTTATGGCCTTTCATTGTGCCAGTGATGGTCTGGAGCCTGGCAGATGGTTATATTGATTGACACATGGCTTGCACTTGCCTGCTTATTATGTTATTTTGTTTATAGAGTTTGTTACATGTTTGTTTTAATCCAGAGGTGGGCTGCACATAATGTAACAATCAGTTCGCCTAGTGCAGAACTGAAAATGTGAGCCTGCGCGCTGCAAACACACAGTGATTTCATGTGCGCAGCAGCCAGGGTAAGTAGAACAGGTGAGGTGTGAAAATCAGCTGGGCTGTGTGGGCAGGGTGAGCGAGCCAGAGAGTGAGNNNGGGATGGACAGCTATACAAATTGAACAAACAAATAAATATCATTCACAATATAGCAGGAGGAACACTCTAAGTAAGGAGGAGGCCATTTTTTGGACTAGTGGACACATCTGGCATTTTGAAAGTAAGCAATGAACACTGTCAAAGATGGCTGCCATTGTTATGGTGGATGTGGCCAATCACAAAATATCCACCCATTAGAAGACAAGCCTTTTAGATTGTGCCCCATCTCCTCTAATCCTCAGAATGCTTTCTACCGCTTCCTCTTTCTTCCCTTGAAGTCTCATTCAATATAATTAATATGAAACACATACTTTTAGATGGATATGAAGTTTCTTTTCTGGAATAGTTCACTAAGGATAAGCCACATTTGGAACACATCATGCTATTTTACATTGGACTGTAGGATTTGTTAATATAATTAAAAGCTGGAAAATTGTGGTTCTGCAAATGTTGCTTTAAGCAATTCTGGCCTTGCATGATGATATTTCTAGTATTTCCTGTATCTTTTCAGGATCTTAGGCAGAGGGTAATACACAATGTAAAACCAACTGAATTCTGGTTTTACATGATATATTAGACAATGTAAAATTCTGTCTCTTAAAACAAACCAACTGAAAATGCCAGAGACAGAAGTTTTGTCAAACAAAGCATAGACTTTAACACTTCTCCTTCCCAAAGACTAAAACCAATATCAGGAGCTTTTAGAAAAGAGAATGGCATTCTTCACTTGTAACTAACATTTCATATAACAGTTGAAGGCAGATTCAAAATGTTTGTCTCTTCAAATGATTTTAAAAAAAGAAATGACACCCCCACACAAGAGACATAACTTTTTATTGTAAGCAGCTATGATTCACATGTGAGATGAGCATGACATCAATCAATCAAATAAATAAATATACATTTTCTATGTGCTAAATTGTGTAAAAGAGTTAAACTGGCAATTAAAATTATAGCACCGACTGAGGAGGGTTAGTTGGGGACACAAATAGGCCTGTGGAAAGGTATGGCTTCCATCATTATAGTCTGTATCTTCCGGTTCACAGCCAACAGCACCTATATTTATCAGCCTGCTTCCCAGTCTCAGGTTGGCAAAAACTATACCCGTAGAGTGGGAGAAAATCTCTTCCAAAACAGCTGGATGGGTCACAATTTTTTTATTAATCCTGAGACCTACAATTCTAGCCAAACTACTGAATGCTGAAATATTCTGAAATATTTTTTGCGTTACTTTACCGTATTCTCTTTCCTGTTATGAGTGTCTGTATACAATTAATCCATATCCACTGAGCATTTTTAAAATACTGGACAGATGAGTTAATATCACTTTTGAAAGTGTAAAGCGATGCCACTATTTAATACACACATTTGGGGCTAGGGGAAACTGTATGCTTCAGCATTTCAGAAATTCAGCCTGGGTATATGTTTGTCGAGAGTAAAAATGCCTGCAACACCTGTATGGAAATTGATCTCTAATCTTCCCTATTCACTTGCAGGATGGCATGGAGGTCAATCTGCTCTCTGTTTAAAGTGGTGGCAATTCTTATTTTATATTTTTGTTTAACAGATCAGGTTGAGTATTTGTTTTCGAAAGAATGGTGGCTGTGCCAAGAAGGGCACTGAAGAGGTGTGGGGTTTTTTTAATCTACATGCTTGATAGGACAAAGCAGGTGTACTGTGAAGGCTTTTGAACCTGTCTGTAGAAGCTGTAATCCCCACCTTACCATAGACAAGTCACCTGCCTATGAGAAAAGAGATAATTCAAGTTCCAGGTGAGTTCAGCTTTGCTGAGTAAAAACGGATAAATGAGCCACAGTACAACCCAATCGGTAGTTGTTTCAGTAGATCAATATTTAATCAGTGGAGTCAGCTCTTTTTTGGATTCCCCTTAATAAATAGCAGTTGAACTTCATATCTGAACTTTAGATAGCCTCAGTATGTCTCAGGCACCTGTAAATTGGTTCCTAGGTGGGCTGCCTAATTTTCATTTAGATCAATAGGAACATTCCTGTTCATTGCTTTGGTTTCCCTGATAGGTGTGAAAGTGAGATATGATCATCACAGATGTACAAGATAATCTTGTCATGGATGGTTCTTCTCACTGTCCATTAGTATAATCAATTGCATTTGATGTACAGTAAAAATGTCTTCTTATACACAAGTCAATTTCAAGGAGTAATAGTGCGGCAGCTAAGGTCTGGTTACTGCCATTCAATGAAGATTAGACAGCTGCAGCATAGATTTATAGTCTTATGTTCATCCATACTTGAGAGGTCTCTCAGATATCCAGGCCCTATGTCAACTTTGGCAATTTAAAGGTATGTGGACTTCAACTCCCAGAATTCCCCAGCCAGCAAGCTAGCAAGCCATATATTACTGGGTAGTATATAGCAAAATAAACACCGAAATAACAACAACACAATTGTATTAAATAGGACATTTCATCCCATTCCTTGCTGAAACCCCAGTAATGTCACTGCTATTTCTGCCTTGCAGAATGGAAGACAGTTTTAAAAAATCACTGCCCAGCAGTAATCATAAGATTACTTTCTTTTTCCTCTCTTAGGCTTACATATTTATCCCTGCTGTTTAAGAAAAAATTCTCCAACCTGGAAATCTCTAAGTTGGAATTTTGGTATACATCTCATTAAATTCAAGGTTGGGAAAAGCTAAGGTGTGGAAAAGGTTAAAATATGCTGAACAGTCATAGGGCAGCTGGGCAGCTGATTGGAATAAATAAATAAGCTTAAATATTTGCTGGTGTATTTGCTTGTGCACATTCCAAAATGCAGGAGGAGAGAAGAAAATACTGTACATTATGTCATTTGGCCCTGCTTTTGTATATTGTAATGGAGATTCCTCTCTTAGAAAAAATATGGAAGAAATAGGGCTTAATTACCTAGATTTTTAAAGTGTATTAATTATATTGGGTTGTGTTTTTCTGTACTATACTTTTATCAGGGGTGGGCTGATACCGGTTCGCACTGGTTTGGGTGAACCAGATGTTAATTTTACATCTGGTTCGCCGAACCGGTAGTTG